>BQNB010004359.1:0-108378 GCA_026074375.1 Tanacetum coccineum | reverse complement strand
ATCTAAAGTCTCTTCAGAATCAATCACAGACAATGGATCATGTTTCTTAACTAAGGTATCTCCACAATACAACACAAGTTGTTTTCGCTGAGCTTTTGTAAGATACAAGGGATTTTGATAACCAAGATCCATTTTGTGATTTTTATCATAAAAAACTTGAGGTTTCGTTAACATATGCATCGTTTGCACCGTTTTTTTCTCAAGTATCTTTTTTCAAAACTTCAATTGTGGTTCAAAAATTATTGTGACTTTCTACATTTGCAGAAAGTTGCAACTTTATCATTTGAATTTGTTTTTCAAAATCGGCAACCTTTGCATTTTGATCAACGATTATACCTCGCATTTAAGAATCAATATATTTTTTGCAGTCATTTAATTCAAATTTTTGTCTTTCTTCAAAACATTTGACCCGTTCCTTGTATTGTTCAAGCTTAGTGGTTAATGATTCATTTACAGTCTTATTTTCCTGATTAACCGCATTGCATTTTGCTACTTGATTAGACATTTACTCTATTACATACATTATCATTACATCTAGTTGTTCAGAGGAAGTAGTATCTTGAACAACTTCATTTTCGTTCTATTGCATATATTGCTCATAAGAAATAACATTGTTGTAACTTTTAATGTCAATATTTGAATCGTCAACAAAAATAGGTTGTTTAAAATACTACATCTCTTGAACACTTTGATCAATCACGTTATTATATTGATAAGTGTTCTAATTTGGTACATCAGAGAGAACATCTGAATCATAGGCAGAGAGTTTGGCCATAAGAACTGCACTTGCTGATGGAGCTTCATTACAGTCTGAGTCGAATGCATCAAGATCATCAGTATGGAAGATAACAGTAGTTGGAAATGTCTGAGTGTATGGGCTTGAATCAACTCTGTCCCCTGGGTCTGCCAAAAATGCAAGTTGTTCTTCATCCAAAATAATCCCTGATTCCAAAGCCTGAGCTAGCAGCATCTTTTCCTTAAACCATTCTGAATTCTTTGGCCTATTTGGTTGAGTACACCTCCTTGCCATATGACCTTCACCCTTGAAGTTGTAGCACCGAATTACCTTTGATTGGTTTACAGAAGAATTTCCTATATTCCTGTAAACCTCTGTTCCAGTAGCATTACCCCCTGCATTATTACTGACTTGTTAAAATTGAATTAAACTATATATATAATATATAATAAAATATAAAATATATATAAAGTCTAAAAAACAACAACAATCAATAAAACCGGGAGCAGTATAGAATGTTCCCGGGTCGTTAATCCCCAACGAGGCTGTGCTGGAAAATCGATACAGTCGGAAGATTGGAGTTTGAAGGAGAGAAATGATTTGAGAGTGTGGAAAGTTAAATTAAACAATAACAAACAAAAACGTTTAAGAAAAACCTAAAAATTATGAAATTAAGCTAGAAAACGAGAGCACGAATCCCGAACAAAGGGGCAAAAACCTAAAAACTTCAAAATTAACCCTACGGAGAAATTTTTGCTTCTAAACTACTCTAGGGGACTAATAACGAAGAATGAAAAAGACTAGACTGAAAACGGAGGTCGTTTGACCCAAAAACGAGTCAAGACAAAAACCGCACCCGAGCCCGTTCTTTAAAAATCACAAAGTTACAAAAACGACCCTACGAAAATTTTTATATTTTTCCTACAAACTATATGACTAAAGAAAATTTTCTAAAAAAGAAAAATATTTTTTTGATAATTTTTGTATTTTTTATGAATTTTTTAAACTTTTAACTAAATTAAATTATAAAAAATACTAAACGACTTTCAAAAATTCTAAAAATTTTACGAAAATTACTTTATACTATAACTAACCTACGAAAAATAAGAAACTAAAACTTGGCTTATAAATAAGCCCGAAAATAAGCTATAACAGCTTATAGCTTAAAAGGCAAAAACAAGGTTAAATACCTAAGCCCTTGGGACACTAACGTAAAACTTAGGCTAATAAGCTAAATGAATTGTCTAAACTATCCTAAATAAGCACTAAAGTCTAAAATGGGGCAACTAAATAAGCTGAAAGAGGGCTTATATGATTAGAAACTTAACTAGTTTAAAAAGCAACAAGCTACTAACTGTGACTCAAAATAAGCTATGAAAAGGGCAAATAAGCATACACAACTTAACAAACTATCCTAAAAAGCTACTAGGAACAATAATGAGCAAGTTAGATAAGCTCAATAAGCTAGAATGAAAATAAGCAGTTTCTACACTAAGCTAAGCAAAAACAGTTAAAAGGCTACTTTGAGCTTAAAAATAAGCTATCAAAAGAGGCTCTTAAGGTCTGAAATTGAGGAGGCTTGTCTAAGAGCTTATTGGCTCTTAAGATAAGCCAAAATCTTGGGCTTAAGTTCACTAAAAAGCTAGAAAAGAAGGCTAAAAAAATGAGCCCTAGCCACCTGGGCAAAACTAAGCTAAAACAAGACTTAATTTGACAGCTTTTTTTAAGCTGTCTAATAACTCAAATAAAAGACTAAGTTAAAACAGATTTAGAATGGTTAAGTGAGCTTATGACTCAAATTTTAAGCCCCTAAAACACAAAGAAAACATGCTGATTTTTGAGAATGAAAATGGGCTTTTTGCTTAAAAAATTGACACTTAAGACTTTGGTAGTTTTGACTCAAAAAGTCAAATGACTCAAAGGTGTTTTGTCAGCTTGTTTTAAACACACAAATGACACTCTTTTTAAACCACTACTCAAATATACAATAGCTTATCCAAATAAGCCATTGTATCCCTTTTTTAAACAAACAAACAGTTTCAAATAACACTTGTAAAAACTTAAAAACAGGTTTTGACTAAAAAGCTTTAGAAAAACAGACTTAAATAAGCTCAAATACTTAAGCTAAATCTAACTCTATGACCCCAACCCATACCAAACCATTTTGACCCGTTTTCATGCTTGACCCAAACACCCATTTATATTTTAAAAGTGATTTTTAAACCTATAAAAGCTAAATTTAACTGAAATTTTTAAAAGACTACTACTACTTATGCAATTTTTAAACAATAAAAAAGATGAAAAACTAAACAATTATAACTAACTAGACTCCAATTACCCCATAACCTGTCCTACTCACTCGTTGACCTCCCACAAGCATCCAAACCTTTCACCATCCCTTAACCCCACCCCCCACATGGCCTTTGCCATGTTGGCAATCCAAATCCCCTCAAAATCATCAATGGTTCTTATAACTCGACTTGGGGACACAACATGATGGACCTAGGTTGAATACTGGGTCGTGCTGGGTGAGGCACTCATTGTTGGTTTTGGTAGGGTGTTGTTGGTGTGTTTCGCAAATGGAGGGCCAAGATCAAAAGTTGTCTACACTCTCACAACAAACACACTTCATTTTTGTGTCTTCAAAGTAACACACCCAAAAAGAAGACAAGAAGGCCGAAGACAAAAACCCTAGATCATTTTGCTACTATTTAAGCATTGTAAGCCCTTGAGGCAAAAGGAGTAGTTTTTAGTGTTTAAACGTTTTAGTGTGTTAAGTTTTCAGTTTAGTCTTTATTGTTTACTTGTACTTCACTTTTTTTTTAATGAAATTCAGTTGATTTTACATTTGTGTTTCTAAGTTGCAATTGTGTCTTTAAAACCTTTAAGCTCTCACTATAAGCCATTTATAACCTGTTTTTAAACTATTATACAAATTTAAGAAAAATTCAAAAAGGGGAACAAAGTTACTGTTGGATAAAGCATATGGATGAATGAGCAATATTGGAAGGCTCATTGGGTTCGCTTAGTTTAAGCTTATTTAAAAAACAACAGTTTCAAATAACACTTGTAAAAACTTAAAAACAGGTTTTGACTAAAAAGCTTTAGAAAAACAGACTTAAATAAGCTCAAATACTTAAGCTAAATCTAACTCTATGACCCCAACCCATACCAAACCATTTTGACCCGTTTTCATGCTTGACCCAAACACCCCTTTATATTTTAAAAGTGATTTTTAAACCTATAAAAGCTAAATTTAACTGAAATTTTTAAAAGACTACTATTACTTATGCAATTTTAAACAATGAAAAGATGAAAAGCTAAACAAATAAGCACTTAAAAAGAATAATAAGCTAGAACAGAATTAGGCTATTTTAGTCAGTTTTTGATCAAATTGCATGAAAATGAAAGAAAATCAACTACAAGGCATACTTAAGCATAAATAATCACCAATAAGCACAAAAGACATAGATAAGCTGAAAATAAGCTAATAATAAGCAATGCTACAGTAACTTTTTAAGTAAAATTTAAAAGAAATGTACCTTTAACCCTTGCTCAAAACAGGGTTGTATGATTCCTAATTAAGCTCTAAACTTACCCAAAGCTTATAAATAAGCTTAAACTAAGCAAACCCAATGAGCCTTCCAATATTGCTCATTCATCCATATGCTTTATCCAACGTAACTTTGTTCCCCTTTTTGAATTTTTCTTAAATTTGTATAATAGTTTAAAAACAGTTATAAATGGCTTATAGTGAGAGCTTAAAGGTTTTAAAGAGACAATTGTAACTTAGAACACAAATGTAAAATCAACTGAATTTTCATTAAAAAAGTGAAGTACAAGTACAATAAAGAGCTAAACTGAAAACTTAACACACTAAAACTTTTAAACACTAAAAACTACTCCTTTTGCCTCAAGGGCTTACAATGCTTAAATAGTAGAAAAACGAGCTAGGGTTTTTGTCTTCGGCCTTCTTGTCTTCTTTTTGGGTGTGTTACTTTGAAGACACAAAAATGAAGTGTGTTTGTTGTGAGAGTGTAGACAGCTTTTGATCTTGGCCCTCAATTTGCCTTTGTGCCCAAGTCGAGTTATAAGAACCATTGATGATTTTGAGGGGATTTGGATTACCAACATGGCAAAAGCCATGTGGGGGGGTGGGGTTAAGGATGGTGAAAGGTTTGGATACTTGTGGGAGGTCAACGAGGTGAGTAGGGACAGGTTGTGGGGTATTTGGGTTTTGGCGGGAAACAAACGAAGGAGATGTACAGTAGTTTGAACATTGGGGTGAGGGTTTGGGGATTTGACTAAATTGGTCCCTCAAGGTGTTATGGGCATTTACAGTACACGTCTTGGATGTTGCTTCTATGGTTTCTGCTGCTTGTATTGTTGCTGCTATGGTTTTTGCTGCTTGTATTGTTGCTGCTATGGTTTCTGCTGCTTGTATCGTTTGTTCTTGCTGTCCTTGTGGTGTAAATAACTTTGAGGACTTGGCAAATTAACCCCCCAAGGGTTATATTGGCCATGGCACCACATGGCCTTGGCGTGTTTTAAGAATTTATCTCTTGGCAGCTTTGGCCCTCTGGGTTTAACTTTGCCAATTTGTAGCTTTAACCCTCGTTCTTTTTTTCGTTTTCTTCTTTTAAAAACACGAATTGCCAATTTTGGCAATTTTTAGCCCCTTAACTTGTTTTCTTGAACTTTTGGCTTGGGCTTTTTTTGGTTTTGGGGTTGACTTGGTTGACTTTTGGGCTTGACTTGACTTGTTCTTTTCCATGTTTTCCATTTCGTGTCCGGTTTTGCGTTTTGGCTTCGTTTTTCAGGCCTTTTCTTAGATATCGTTCATGCACAACACAATTGCAAAACAAGCATATATTTGGCATTTTAAGTCCGTTTTTGGTTATTTAAGCTCGTTTTTAAAGGTAAAAGGTATGTGTAATTAAACACATACCATTCATCAAACATTGGTTAAAATAACATCTCTAGCTATTTATCGGTTGGAGCGAGCCCTGATTTGAGTTGTCCAGGGGTCATGATGAAAGGCTCGGGTCTTGGACTCATGCGTGCAAGAGCCATTGACTGATGCATCTATCCGAATGTGACATGTGAATCATTTCATTATCGAGAGTTCTCTTGTTGGAGATTCTATAGCCTTTCTGTAGGAGCTGCCAACAAAAATTCCCAATGTCGGCTTTGGCTTGAAATTTACCTAGATCTTCGCTATCATTTGTAGGATAGCATAGAGCACCAAATACTCGAAAAAATGTAAGATTAGGCTTCTTTTCATGTACAAGCTCATAAGGGGTTTTGTTGTGACGAGTATGAATTAAGGATCGGTTTTGGGTGTAACAGGCAGTAGCTACAGCTTCGGCCCACAGAAACATAGGCACTTTTGAGAATATCATCATGGTACGTGCTGCTTCTATAAGTGTACGATTACGTCTTTCGACAACGCCGTTTTGTTGAGGAGTTCTAGGAATAGACTTTTGATGAAATATGCCAACACCTTCATAGTATTCAGACATCACTTGGTTGACGAATTCCGTTCCATTATCTGTGCGAATGAATCTGACTGTTTTGTTGAGGCCAACCTGTATTTGCTTAAGAAAGTTGGTGACAAACTCTGGAGTTTCATCCTTTGACTTCAAGAACTTTTCCCATGTGAATCTTGAATAGTTATCACGATGACTAAGATGTATTTCTTCCCTTTAATAATCTGGGACGCTCGTTGGGACCACACAGGATCCATGTAAAGGGTTGAAGAACTTCTTTATTTGTATTTTAGATTTGGCGGTGGGGAGAACTTTTGTTTTTTCAAGTTGACAGGATGAGCAAGATGAGCCTTTTTAAACTTCAGTCTAGTATTAGGACTATACCAAGATCTTTCTCGAGCAAGATCATCTTATGTTGCCAAAGTTTAAAGGTTTAAACGATGATGCCAAACCATGATTTGGGTCTTGGAAGCTTTAGACAGCAAAGCATATCGAAATACAAGACTTCATCATTTCATCAATCGATATCGTATACAAATTGGTGCCTCGACTTCCTTTAAGGATATCTGTACCTTAATATCACGAACAAAGCAATGTATGCTTTATGAAGGCCACTTCAGATTCAGAGGATCACAAAATTGCCCTAAAGTGAATAATTTCGGGTACAGTCCCTCCACGTAGATATACTCTTGAGATACATTGTTACCCATAACATATCTCATAACCATGTAGCTCCTAAGTGATCATTCTGAATCTGACTGACCCGATGAACTTTTCCACAAATTCATGAGCTTTGAACGATTCCCATTCATATGTTTGAGCAAGACCTGAGTCCAGATACAAAGCATGGACTGTACGACCTGGCATTTGAAAACAGTCGACGATTTGGAAGGTTTGGAATTTTGGTTCCCCACTTTTTGTTGGGGGCCTTTTGGTTAGCATATGAGTTAGAACTTTTCACATTAAAGCTTAGTTAAATGGAACATTTGACCTAAGGCAAATTTCTTTCATGGGTCTCCATTGAGAACCACAATCAAGTTTTCCTTAAGGTGAGTTTCTTTCCTGAGGGTTCTCATTGATGGCCAATATCGGCAAATAGTTTTCCCCGTAGCTTTCCAAACCCGTTGGTCTTGAAAAAACAAAGTTTATTAGACAGTTTGTCCTTTTTGTTTCCAGATCTGCTTGGTCTTGTTTCAAACTGTTATTTGACAGTTTTCTTTTGGTTTCCAGATTGTGGGTTTGTTGCATTCACAGACTTTAAAGATATTAACAACCACACATTCCATGACTTGCAGAGTTTACATGTTTGTTAAAGTTTTGCCACTCATATTTAGAATTTCGATATTAATTACAACATGCTTTAGAGCTAATGCTAGAATCAATCGGACTTTCATTTTGTCCAAAACTGAACTTATTTGTCCTAAGGCGTCCTTCTATTCTTTTATTCTCCTTCTTAGTTAGGCAGGATCCTATTTTTCTTTGTATTGCTTCTAGGCTTTGATCTATTTGCTTCAGTGGAATCGTTTACTCCTATAGAGGGAATCACAGGGATATTAGTCTATTGAAATCTCTGGTGCACTTTATGTTTCTGTGTGTTGCTAGATGAAGTTCCTGGTTTATCACTAAACGTAACTTGCTTTTTCCTAGTAACAGGGGTAGAGGGAGCCTTGTTATCTCTTTATTGAAACTTTTTGGGCAAGTGCCAATACATATTCTAACAATTTCTGAGATTACTGAGATGTATTGGCTAAAGATGTTAATGTGAATTTCCAGTGTTTAACTAACTTTAGATTCCATTACAATTGTAAGCCGTGATGTCACAGTTCGTTTCTACAATGCTCCTTAAGGATGGTCTGATATAGTTTAATTGAGCACTCCTATTGTTTTAATGGGGACGAGAGGATGGTTTTACGTCAATGGCATACATGCCAGGAGAGAACTTTTGGTTTGGACTTAGTCATAGTGAAAACAAGGGCTCTTTGCTTACAATTAAGCTTTTAGGACTCTCTAATCTCCATTCAACTTGGTTAGATGTCTTTTCACCTTGTATGAGCACGCGATGATCTTACTTGAGTCATAAATTCCTTGTAAATGTTGTTTGACCTTTTCTAGTTCTACTCTATCATAATCATTTTGTTCAATAGTGCAGTGATAGAGAGTGACATCTATAGCATTATAAGGCTCAGAATTCTGTATTTACTTTAGCGACTAGAACTTTCAAGTTTTAATCACGTGTCCTTTTTTGAATCTGATGTTCAGATTCTTGATCTTTAAAGATTGAGGTTAAGTCAGAGCTTCCAGATTCTTGATCTTAAGAAATGAGTTAAGTCGGGAGCTTCCTGTTTTTGACTCATCATGAACTTTAGGAATGTCAGCTTTAAGATCTAGACAACGTGATTTTTTACACATTCATACAGCAGTTTGGAGTTGACAAACAATAACATCAGAAATCTCATTTTCAATGGGTAGGTTTTTCTTTTCATTTTAGCCACATTGTTGTCTTAGGGAGTATTCTTGTCCACTTCGTTATTCATTTGATTAAGAATTTCTTCCATTTCTTTAACTTCTTTAAAGAGGGTGGTTTGAACTCAACAAAGGGTTATTTGAGAGTTTTGAAAAGGGTTATATAACTTCATGAGGTAACATCTTTTCGTTTGCTCAAAAAGCTCTTTCCTCCTCTGTAATACCTATTGGTGTGATTATAGTTTTGCAAGTTTTGTCAAAATTCAGTAAAAAGTTGTTATGAGTACATAAAGATTGATCTTTACTTGACTTTCATTTGGAAGATTTCTGGGGCCAAGCTTGACAGAGGTATTGGGTGGATACACTGTCAATGCTGAATTGTTTTGGAGCTAGGTCACATCCTTTTTTTTCTGTTGTTGTCATCTATGGACCAAATATCTGTTATGGGGTCAGATTTCTTTGGGGAGCAAAGATTGCAAGACAATAAGAATGTTCTCTTTCGAGTAATCTGGGGCAATCTAACTATATTTTCCACAATAGAGGGCTTTGCATTTTCAACAGCATTCCTATTCTAGTTATCCAGCTTAACTCCGCAGTATCCTCTGAGATGTTATGACAGTGGGGTGTGTATGATTGGTAGGAAAGTAATAACCATTATACAGAGCAGACTGAGCTTGCTTTGCACGAGCGAGACATACGGGATTTTTGTAGCCTATTGCTACCTTGTGCTTTTCATCATAAAATGATTTTGGTTTACACAACATTTGTGATACGGTTTGAACAGAGATCCTGTTTGTATAATCGATCTTCAATTCTTATCTTTTAGCTTCTTTATAAATCCAAAACTCTTCAAGGGACTGGTCTTTTTTTATTTAAAATCCTTTTTCAAACAAGTGTTACCCCTTCTTCTGACTTTGACTATAATGGTTCAAATGTAGAAACTAAGGAGTATTTATGCTGAATGAAGTTCAAATTTTAAAGACGTTTCCTGTCTATTTTTGGTCTGAGTAATTATTCTCATTTGTTCATCAATTTTTTCGTTCCTCTATCAGTTAATTCAAAAACTTTGCCGCTTTTTCATATTCCCCGACAGTTCTATATTCTAACAAGTTTAAAGGTTATGAGTCATTAGTTAACCATGTCTGGTTTATTGTTATCTACTGTGTACACATTGTTCATGTCAATTTTCATCGAGGAATAGACATTTAGTGCATCATTGCGCACAGAAGATTGACATTAAATTGTACAAATGTTCTTCGTTGTCCTTCCACATATGATCATACATAATAATATTACTATCACTGTTACAGTCAGCATCAGAGTAAACAAACGTAGTTGTGTTGTACATCGTTTTGCATCTCGTGTATTCTTGATTACTCATCAATTCTGATCTACAAAGGCATCGATCTTGTACCTCAAATGGATATTCGAGTATATGATGGCCTGACTTATCGTAGATTGGGATCTTCAGATGTGAGATTTACCTTGAACATGGTTTGTGAATAGGACCCTCATAACATCCAGAGTTTCGCTGCAATCACATTCATTATAGCTTCAAAATATGGTCCAAATTGAGATGCCAAATCATTCTCGGGTGAATCTCCCATCTTCATCAATGTTGGTAATGTTCCCCTGCAAGAAACAACGATGTTCTTATCAGAATGGCTCCACTCTCCTGGGCTTGCATTAGTAGCATCTTGTCCTTGAAGTAGTCTGAATCTTGAAGTCGCTTTGGCCTTGGACATTCACGTGCTATGTGCCCTAGTCTGTTACAGTTGTAGCACTTGATGGGTTTCGCTTGACCAGGATTAATCATGCCTCCTCTGTTCTGAGCTCCTACATTTCCCGCTACACCATTTCCTCTTGCATTGTTTCTCTGAAATGGTCTTCCTTGATTAGTCGCATTGTATCTTCCACAGACATCTTGAACCACAACTTTCCCGTCTTGAACCATAGCTTTGTTCCTTGCATTAGACGAAGCTCTAAGTTGATTGTTAGTTTGAGGAAGATGTGATTTGTACGATTGAGTGAGGAGGGCAAGTGTGTTGGATAAACTTTCAATCAAGTTTTCTTTTGAAGGACTTCCTGAGTCCAGTTGAAAGTGGTCAGCAAGAGATGGTTCTTTTGAGGATTGAGGAGACTTGGATGACTGTGTTGGATACTACTGAACTGAGGCGTCGACCATAGTACTGCCAAAAGGATCCATTATTTGGTTAATGAATCTTTCACCACATAATTTTATTCTATTAGCATGGCACCTCATTTGTTGCTTCAAGTATAGCATAGTCATCAAAGTTTGACTCTTTCAAACCTTGTTAAGTTTGATCTTTTAGTTATGAATCTACTCCAATCGGTACATGTTGTACAAAACTTTGAGTTAAGTTGCATCCTGGGCATAGGTCATCTGATTGTTTCTCATTTCATTGATGAGCTTCGTAAACATAACGTTAGTTAGTACCTTGAATGGTTTCTCTTTGTTTTTTACAGAAGTGTTCAATTCATCTTATCACTGAGATTCCCCTGTCATCTTTGTTAACTAGAACCTTCCAGAATCATCTTTACGTTTTCCAAATGTCTTTGGCGTCAGTATAGTGATTGATGAGTGAGTAGATGTCCTTTGGTATACCCTTGATGTAGGATATTGGTTGCGTAGAGGTAAGCTTTATTATACCTTCCTTTTCTTAGCTGATAAGGTCATTAAGGACTCTAGGCACGTACTGGACATTGTTGAATGCCCCTCAGTTCTCCAGCAATAAACATCTGAGACAGTTTCCCCTATGAAATGGTCCTTCTTTGATGGACTTCATTAATATTTCTCCATTATCCTTTCCTTGACAGTACACACGTTTTACGTTGTTTCAAGATTCATAGTTGTCTGTTCTATAAAGCATTGGTGGGCGTGTATCGAACCGGCACAGGGTGGTCTTCTTGCATACTAGGACCATCTTGTATTCTTATGATATGATATGTTTTGATCGATCAATGATCTAGTGAGTCGTACGTTAAAAGTGGCTGAGGTTAAACTGTATTCGTATTTTGTTTTAGTGATATTAAATCCGAGTTGAAAAATTTAAAATTTCCAAGACGAAGTTCAACTCGCGCAAAGGTCTACCAAAACCGACTTGCAAGAATAAGACAACTCACTGGTGGAATTTTAAGGCAACTCGCCAAAATAACTCGCTGCCAAGCAACCCACGCGGACCCAAACGCTGCAGAAATAAGGCACTCGCGAACATAACTCGCTGCCAAGCAACCCGCCGCGAAGAATATTTTAATCAACGCCGTTAAGTTTTCAAACGCCTGAGTTTCTTTAAGATATTTGCTATTTAAAAATTAGTACCCGCTGTTAACCTGTTCAAACCGCTGGTAAGCAAACGTGCTTAGAGATAAAGAAACTGCTTCTTGAGCAACTCGCCACCTGTTCAAACCGCTGGTAACCAACTCGCTGCTTAGTAACAAACTCGTTTTGAGCAACTCGCCACTAAGCAACCCGCCGTGTGTAAAGGGTTGGTAACCTACTTATTAAAATAATCATTTTCAGCAAACCGCTTCTGTGATGAAATTTGCAACTCTCCACGAAGAACAACGACTTGTTATCACACAAAATCACTATAAATTCACCATTTTGAACGATTTTTGTTTGATTTCTTTTTGCACACACAGTACACAGTGGTAATCAGCAACTAAAAAACACCCAACTTTATCATTACAACCAAACAAAATTTGGAGATCTTAAAAAAATGAGCTATAACTATCTATGAAACCACTTTTTTCGATCTAAAACCAAGCAAGAACATCGCACCACTAATACTCGATCTACTCATACCTATTAAGCTCTGTACCAATTGTGGTTTATCCTATATCATAACACCGGGGTGATTAGTGTATATGGCTAGTCTCTAGAGAGTGAAAACATTGAGAGAGATTATTAGAGAGAGAAAGTGTTTTTCTTATGAAAGTAAAATTTATGACTAGCTTTTTTCTTCCAAAGTTGGAAGAGGCTTATTATATATATTATTACAATATATCGGGTATTCGTACCGACTTAAACGTAAAAAACATACTATTTATACTATTAAACTACCGAGCTATAATAAACTGTAAAATTCACGGGGGACTGAGTCTTTTTCTAAAATCTTACACTTCCTTTATTTGCCAATAAGCCATTTTGAATATTAGAAATGACATGTTTGAAACTATTTGCAACTCTCGCTGAACTTCATTTACCATCCGTATCGTGTCAAATGTTAATCGACATTTCTAGGGCAGTAAATGTTATAATTCCATGAGACATGTCGAGAAGATTATTTTTGGAAAATTTTGATTTTCTGAATTTTGTATTTATTTACCTGTTTTCTCAGCCATTGCTATATGATGTGGAATGAGTAATTTAACTTTGTCATGATGTAGCTAACTTGACTGCTTAGAGGAAACAACTTTTGGAACAGCTTTGAACTTGATGGTCTTTTGAACATTGAGGAATGGGGCCTGAAGTGTTATTTTCAGCAGACGCCATTTGACATTGACGACCGAGGCTTGAACAGTTGTGTTTAAACGTCATCTGAACATTGAGGAACGGGGCCTGAAGTGTTATTTTCAGCAGACGCCATTGTCGTTGTGGTGCGAGGTCTGAACTGTTGTGATCAGACATCATTGCCATGAAGACCGAGGCTTGATCTGCTGTGTTCAAACGTCATCTGAACATTGAGGAACGGGGCCTGAAGTTTTATTTTCAGCAGATGCCATTGTCGTTGTGGTGCGAGGTCTGAACTGTTGTGATCAGACATCATTTGAACATTATATCTTTTGTGAAACCATTCTGGCACTGGTTTCTTAGATATCAGTAATTTCAGCAACCACACTCTTTGATTTTCTTGCTTTTCATTGTGTAGTGCATCTGCATTTAGGTCAATTCGTTGTTGCTTTTGACCATTGAATAACGTACCTGCACTTAAACCCAAAGTTTGTTTGCATGCATGAATATGAGGGATATCTACTATTGAACCATGCGCGGGTTCACTGTCAACCTTGCCCGTGCAAGAGTTGAATAACTTTCCTGTGGGAACCCACCTAAGACCAACAGTCTTGAGAATTCTACCCGTTAGTTTCCACCTAAGACAAGATCTAAGATTCATTGTTTTCTCAAGGACAGTGGTAGTCTTTTTGTTTGAGAACCTATGTCCTGTGGGGATCTGTCTTTCTGGTTTCTTAGATGCACTTGACTTTTCTACGGGCATATATCTCTTTGTTGTCTTATGGGATTTTGCATCCTTATTCTGTGCAGAGGCACGAGGATTTAACCTTGAGAGGTATTCTAAGACGCATTCATCATGATTTGCACTGTAAAGGCACTTTTTGCATGTAGGACATTGCAAGTCATTGAACTTCAAGAAAGGCTTTTGTTTCCTATGTTCTCCTAAGTGAACATCTTTGTTTGAAACCCGACTACTCATTGATGCTTGCCAATTCCTAGGTTTTGGTTTGCAACCATTAGCAGTGTTGGGTAATCTAGCAGGATCAATCATACTAGGTTTTCCATTCACATCTTTGTCTTTCTGAAGTTGTGCACTTTTCTTAGCTTTCTCTAGGTAGTAGTTATGAACCATGTCATTTGAGCCTACAAATTCTTTAGGTGACTGAAATGACACATGCTTTGGGTTATTCCTAGAGGGGCCAGGTGCAATCACATTGGTGTTTCGAACTGCTTGTTTTCTAATCTGAGGCAAATTCTGTTGTGTGGAGTGGCAGGTTTTGTCAACTTATTCGACACATCAACTTAGGAGGCAAACTGCTGTTGTGGACATTGATATCGTTCAGATTTATACGCAGTTGGTTGTCTTACCACTGGTTGATTTCTAATTGATAATTGGTATGGTGCTGTTAAATACAACATACCTTTAAACCTTAAAAAACTAGCTACAAACCAAAAACGGACTTAAAATGCCAATATATGCTTTTTTGCTAATTGTATATTGGCTTGTTTTGCTAATTGTATTGTGCAGGAACGGATAACTAAGAAAAGGACGAAAAACGAAGCCAAATCGACAAAACCGGACTCGGAATGGAAAAGACTGTGAAAGACAAGGCCAAATCAAAAGCCGGAAAGTCAATCAAGTCAAAAAGTCAACTGGTCAAAGTCAAAGAAATATAAGTTTAGGGGCTGAAATTGCCAAACCCTAAACTTATACAAAAAGAAGAAAAGAGGAAAAGAAAAGAGAAGGGTTAATATTGCAATTTGCTCAAAGTAGCAAGTAGGGGGGCAAAACTGCCAACCCCCCTAACTTGTACTCCACAAGGACGAAATTTGAAAAGAGTTATATAACTCTTGGGGACTTGTTTTGCCAAGTCCCCAAAAGTTATTTAACCATAAGGACCAACTATGTAATGAAAGATTAAACCCTGAGGGGCCACTTTTGCCAAATCCACAAACACACACTCTGTTATACACCCCTAACCTTTTTTCCCGCCCCTTTTTCCCTCTCAAACACACTCACGGGGTGTTTAACCTCCTTTTACCCTGTAAACCCAATTCCACCATGGATACCCACCTTCCCCCTCCTCCACTACCTTTCCCAGCCATAAAGTTGCCAACTTGGCAATCCCACATCCCCCAAGACCCAATTCGATGGCTTAGATTGATTTTCAAGATTGAAGGGCCAAGATTAGAGCTTTAAACACTCTCACACAACAAACACACCTGTGTTTGTGTGTCTACAAACAAGCACAGCAAGAAAAGAAAGAAAGAGAAGGCCTAGTGTAGATTTTCGGCTATAAATAAGCCTTGTAAGCCATTGTGGCAAATATTCAGTTTTGTATCAAGTTACATTCAAGTTTTATTAAGTTTTTATTGTAGTTTTAAGTGTTTTTATGTTAATGTCCTTTATGCACTTGTTATTTTCAGTTTAATGAAAATTTAAGCCATTTTTTACTCAATAAGCTCTCAATAAGCTAATTTGAGCTTATCCTTGTTAATAAGCTCAAATTCAGTTTAATACTTGTTCAATGTTCTTAAGTACTGTTTTAGGTTGAATTTACTTCATTTGATTGTGAATTTGGAAGCTTTTGAAGTAATAAGCTCATATAAGCTTATTGAGCTTATTGCTCAGGGAATAGAGGCTAGGGAGCCATTAGGACAGCTTTTTCGGCCACTCACTCAGAAAGAGTGGCCTTGGTTCTGAGACAACAAAAATCCAAGGTCTCATATCTAAATTCTCATTTAGCTTAATTTTTAGCTTTAGACAATAGCTTATTTGCTTTTATTCCTTTCAAACATGTTTGTTTAAGTCTAATATCTAGCTGTTTTTAGTGTTCATTAGGTTAAGTTTATTTAATTTTAGTTTACAACTTAAAACTGTCATAATAGTGTAATAAGCTAGCTGAGAAACTAGCTTATTTTTCCAAATAAGCTAAAACTTTTAGTCTTAAAATAGTTTAAACAAGTCAAAATAAGTAGGAGTAGATAAAAGGTTTTTAAAGTTTTGGTTTAAAAATGGATTTTAAGCCTATTTTGGTTTGGCAGTTTTAAATAAAGGGGTGTTTGGCACAAGGCCAAAACGGGTCAAAAAGGCTATTTGCATGGGTTAAGGTATTTGGGGTGACTTTATCTTAAGCTCTTAAGCTATTTTAAGCTGGTTTGAGAAAGTTTTTTGTGTCAAAATAGTTTTTTAAGGTTTTCCAAATCATGTTCAAAACTGTGAGGTTTTTAAGTAACCCACAAGTGCTTATTTGATTAAGCACTTGTGGTTTAAGTTTAAGGTTCAAAAGAGTGTGTTTAGTGTGTCTAAACAAGGCTGTCAAGAGCCTTTGTTCTTTTGACTTTATAAGTCAAAACCACCAGCTTTTCAAACTGCCACAGTTTCTTAAAACCAAAGAAGCCTTTTTCACAGCCACAAATAAGCAAGTAGAAATGCTTTTTACAAGTTCAAAATTTGTGCACAAGTCCTTTAGATAGAGTAATCAATCTGTTTAAGCTTCTTTTTGCATTTAGAGCTTATTTGACAGCTTAAAATAAGCTGTCAAATAAGCCCTTGAACTTTGCCTTAAAGTTCCCCTGGTGCAAAAGGGGAACTTTAGGCTTATTGTTCTCAGCCTTTAAGCCAACTTAAGCCCAAGTATTTGGCTTATTTTAAGAGCTTATAAGCCCTAGTATAAGTCTTCAAAGTTTCAGCCCTTGATAAGCTTATTTGGTTGCTTATTTTTAAGCCCAAACATGCCCTTTGGCTGTTTTTGAATCCCTTAGGCTGTAGGATTGCTTATCTTTTGACTTTGGCTTATTGAGCTTATCCCATAAGCTCAAATTGTGTCCTAGTAAGTTTTTAGGTTGAGTTAGATAGTTAGTGTGCTTATTTTTCCTTTTCTTAGCTTATTTGCTCAAGTAACTTAGTAAAGTTTAGCTTTTAGGCTTATTTCATGTTTCTGTCACTTAAGCCCTTTTCCACAGCTTATTAGTTTAGCTTTTCCTTCCCCTTTAGCTTATTTAAGTTAATTTAAGCCCTTTTTGCTTATTTTAAACCTTAGCTTAGTTATTAGACCATAAGTAGTAAAAAGACTTAGTTTTTTTAGCTTTTAAAGCTTCTTAAGCTTCTGTCAAAATTAAGCTTATTTTTAAGCTTATTCTTTTGATAAAAGTGAAAAGTGCATTTGTTAAAGTTGTGTAGCATAAGCCCCTTAATAAGTTTGGAGTTTTGAGTTTTTGCTAAAAATCATTTTTGATAAGCCAAAAAAAATAAGCCATAGCGTGGGGTCTCTTTTGTTACATTTTCATAGTGTAGGGTTACCCATTTTCATTGTAGTGTAAATTCCTAATAGTTTTCCCGCCTACCCTTCAGTTTAGTTTTGTACACTTTCTACCCTAGAGTTTTTAAAAATAAAATAAAAGGGGAAGATACTTGGTCCGGGTGAGCAAGACTCGAACCCGGGACCAAGCAATACATCCCCTTTAACTCCCACACACACTACCACTGCGCCCTTGGGTCTTTTTCGTTATAGACTCAAGGGCAACAATATTTAAGGTCATTTTGACCTTATAAGCCCATAAGCTGTAAAAGCTTATTCTCGGGCTTATTTGATAAGCTGTGTGGAGTTTGGTATTTTTCGTAGGACCTTTATAGTGTAAAGTATTTTGTGTAAATTTTTCAGAATTTTTTGTAAACGTTTAATATTTTTTATCATTTAATTTAGTTATAAAAGTTATTTAAATACCAAAATAAATACAAAAATTATCAAAAAAATACTTTGCGTTTTTAGAAAATTTTCTTTGTCATCTAGTTTGTAAGAAAAATCAAAAAAATTTTTACATCGTAGGTCCTTTTTTATAACTCTTCACGTTTAAAGAACGTCCGCGGGTACGGGTTTTTGATTTGACTCGTTTTTTGGTCAAACGAACTCCGTTTCCGGTCTAGTCTTTTTCATTCTTCGTTATTGACCACGTAGAGAATTTTGGAGGTGAAAATTTTTCCGTAGGGTCATTTTAAAGATTTTAGGTTTTCCCCCTTTGTACAGATTCGGGCCTTCGTTTTCTAGTTTAATTTCATAATTTTAGGGTTTTCCTTAAACGTTTAAGTCCGTTTATTGTTAATTTGACTTTTCATCTTCCAAAACTCATTCCTTCCTTCAAAAACTCAAAGCTTCGATCGTATCGATTTTAGCCATTCCAGCCTCGTTGGGGATTTACGACCCGGGAAAGCTCTAACTACTTCTCGTTATCCATTGATTGTTTTGTTTTTACACTTTCTATTATATATTTGATATTCTATTTATATTATATATATTTTACGTGTGAAATCTGCACATCAGCTTGCCTTAACGGAATATTACATAGAAGGCGGATTCGTGTAATCTGTTCATGACCTAGGAAATACTTACACAGATCATCACAAGTGTGACAAAACAATAGAATTAGGAGAAGCAAACTGAGGAGTAGTGCATGATTGTAACACCCAAAAAAAAGTCACAACAACGCATCAGAATACCACTTTGGGGTGCTACTTCATAGTATAAAGTTTAAGTTACAGAATACGACCTCAAAAGAGACGTTAATAAAATGTCACATTCGATTAAAATTTCAGAGTAAAATCAGGTCCTAATAATTTATAATTTAACAAGATTACAAGAGTTCAAACGTGACTCATTTTGTATATTTGAAGTTAAAAAGTTATCAAATGTGAAGAAAACTGAGTCCTTGAGTTTTGTTGATATCCACGCGTCTCGAATGCTCCTAATGCTAGAAAATACATGCAAAAACGTCAACAATAATGTTGGTGAATTCATAGGTTTAAGTAAAAACAGTATTGAAATAAATCAAGTAATGTTTCAGTAAGAAAAGTAGCGTTACAATATTTATAAGTATTATTGTCGAAATCCAAGTAGTAATTTAACAAATCAAGTATGCTTAGTAGTGGACCACAAGGTATAAGATCAGCCAACGACAATGCAACGAATGCAGTGTCAAGTAACAGAATTATCGCATTGAGCTCGTGACAACCGATCCCTTTGACGAGAAATATAGTTTGCCCCAAACGGATTAGGCATTATTGCTATATACCTGTAGTTCTCAGAATAATATATCCGTTTAAGAGTGGGTGTTCCAAAAGGATACAAACCCTGGACGGGGAGTCACCCTATAGGCCTATTTATTATACTAGCGTCTACCCATCACAGGTAGTTAACGGTTCACGATATCTTGGGGACTTTAGCAATAGGTACTCCTACGATAATTCACAATAACGGGTCAAGAATACCCTTCAAGCACTTGTGTCCAATTTAAAACAGGTATATGTTCAAAACTCACGGTTTTGAAAATAGATAAACAATGATTTCAAATCATTTAGCAAGCAATTTAAGCTTTAATAAATTCAATAGTAAACAACCATTTATCAAACATGTATTAGAAATCATGTGAAAAGCAAGTAAAGTCTTTAGTAAAAACATTCATGTAACGCTTATGAAATTGGAATCAATAAATTTGGCTTAGTAAAACAAGCATGTATTCTCACCCCGAAAATAGTTATGAAAACCATTAAAGAAGAAAAGATGGGGCTATGAACTCACCGAGGAGTTATGAAGACCAGAAGTAGATGAATCTTCGGACGAGTGAGAAGCGTCTAAGCACAACCTAAAAGACGTGATGCGGCTTAGAATGATAAAGAAGATCGATACGTAAAAGAATAAATCGAATGATCACGAGATATGTTTCTGAGATATGCATGACATTGCATTATAACTTAACCAAAGTATTTTTATCCCCAAATTATTATACAACCTGCACTTATACTACATTAAGTGTCTACTAAGTCTCGCTTAGGGATTCTTATCTTATTAGTATGTGGCCACACTTTTACTTCTCAAGAAAAGACGTAAAACTATGTTGCTGAATTTTTAGTCAACTTTACAAGACCATATCTCTTAACCTATAAAAGATACAAGGATAAGGATTTCACCCTAGAAAGATACTTAAGTCTAGTTTCTAGAACATTAGGCATTTTAATCAAACCATTTACCAATCCACGGGAAATGAGTTTTTACTAATCATAACTCAAAACAGAAAGTTCATTGAATTTCTAACGCTTACGGTTTTGGCCATAAATCCTATTTTGTAATAGCAATCAAGTTGAATCAAAAAAGAGATGAAAGCTTATGATGTTTAGTATTTAACCATGTTTTAAAAACCCAACACTTTAGTGCAAAATTCTGGAGTTAAATCCTTTTTTCAAACAGTAGTTCAGAATTGACTAGTTTCCGTAAATCGGTCATATCTCACTCATCCGGAGGAGATATGGCTCTAGCCAACTCAACACATGTACCTTGAACTTATTTATACAACCCTTCAAATAATCCAGACCTTCTTAGGCCAAAAGGTTTCTGTAATTAACCCATTTATACTGCTGGTCTGCAGCAGTTCCAAGTTTTCCTACCAAACACTAATTTTGACAAATTTTCCAAACCGTAATAGCTATTCAAGTGAATCCACTTGGAGAAGTTATAATAAGATGTATACTACTGAGATTAGCCTTCCTATCCTAAATTTTAGAGCATTAACCTGGAGTTTAACTCATTTTTGAAACGATGTTCCAGATTTGACTAGCAATCGAAAAACGGCCATAACTCCCTCATCCGGAGGAGTTGATAAACCATCCAATTCGCCATATGTAGATTAGACTTATACCTATCCAAACATGAAATTTTCCAGTAGGCTCTAAGTCAAAAATTATTAGGAAAATCCATGTTTTGCTACTGACCTCTAAACAGTCCCTAAAACTACTTCCAAATTCATTCGAAACTCATCCAAATCGCTAATTAAACACATGCAATGCCATAACATATCTTACTAACATATCCTAATCATCAAAACATGATGTTCATGATCAAACCCAAAATCAATCAAACAAAGAACATGCATGCTTAGAGAAAGTAAAATCAAACACAATCATACATATAGAAATCAAATCAATTCAAAAAGGAATTTAAGAAGCTTATAATGCTAAATCAAGAGAAGGAAAAACAACACCATCAAACCCTTGTGGGTTTAATTTCTGGCCGAACACCACATCCCCCAAAATCATTGATCCGAACCAATTTTTGTTACACCAAAACTTGATTAAACACTTATAATCCAACCCTTGTTACTTTAATCACTCTTAATTAAACTAAAACCCTAAGATCACAAATCTTGGAAAAATCAAGAATTTAATACAAATCATGCATGATGAATTTTAATTGAAAAGGATGATGGGGGTTTATGTAGGAATGCTATTAGAGTAGGATGGAAGTGATTTAGTGGATTTTTTTGATGGTGGTGGAGTTGGTTCTTGTTGTTGCCGTCGAACACAGAAGAAGAGAGGAAGAAGGAATCGTTAGATTTTGTTTTTGACTGTTGTGTGTGTATATGGAATGAAAATAAATAGGATTTAGGTATATATATATATATATATATATAAGATTTATCATGAATGGGATTTCCATAAAAAAAAGGGGAGGGGGTCATTTGTTTGGTTCCGGTTATAAAAAAAAGTGTGGGCTTTTATAATTTTTTTTTTATCAAAGTATACCTGGGCTTGGGTTTATAAATAAATAAAAATATTAAGGAGTGTTTGGTTTTTGGTTTTGTTGGAGGAAATACAAATATAAAGGTATGTTTGGTTTAGGATTTAGTAGGAGTAAAATATAATAAGAGGGTGTTTGGTTTATATATTATGTTTATAAATTATATTTTTATTTTTATTTTCCTAAAACATTTACTCCACAATGTTTGTTTTTAAAACACTATTTTGCCGCGATTTTGACCAAAAGCAGATAAAAGATGAAAAATAATAAAAATAAAATAAAATAAGCTCTCATGGCTAAATTATGAAATTGTCGATATCTCGAACGCTAAAATATGGAATTATTGAATTCTCAAACGTTAAAATGAACGAATATTCAAGGCATGATTCGAAACTAGCTAAAACTATGATTTTCTTTAAAACGACTAAAAATAAAAATAATAAAATCCATAAAAATTGGAAACAAAATTTAGAGTTCGGTTTAAATATTTATCTTAAATTTGGGTTGTTAAAGTGTCTACCCCTTTAGGGAGCGACGTCCCAGCGCTGAATTCGTCTGAATCGTCTTCGGTTAAATTGTGAAGAGATGAGGATATAGACAAGTCATTGTTGAGGACATTACTAGTCGCCCTATGACAATTTCGCTATCGAATTTGCTCGCCATTAGAGAATTTACTAAATCACCCATTCAACATAAACTTAATGCCTGTAGAACTTGGTAGTTTCGATGCTATAATCGGTATGGATTGGTTGGCGAAGTACCAAGCGGTCATTGTGTGTGCCGAGAAGATTGTTCGCATCCCCTGGAGAAATAAAACCTTAATCATACACGGTGACGGAAGTAACCAGGGAAATGTGACACGATTAAACATCATTTCGTGCACTAAAACGCAGAAGTACATGGAAAAAGGATTTTCTATCTTTTTGGCACATGTCACTGCAAAGGAAGTTGAAGATAAGTCGGAGAAGAAGCGACTTGAGGACGTGCCAATAGTTCGAGACTTTCCTAAAGTATTTCTTGAGGACTTGCCGGGTCTTCCTCCGACTCGACAAGTGGAGTTTCAAATTGATTTGGTACCTGGTGCTGCACCTGTAGCACGGGCACCTTATCGATTGGCGCCTTCCGAAATGAAAGAGTTATCGGAGCAACTGAAAGAGCTGTCCGACAAAGGCTTTATAAGACCCAGTTCCTCACCCTGGGGAGCTCCGGTCTTGTTTGTCAAAAAGAAGGATGGATCATTTCGGATGTGCATTGACTATCGAGAATTAAACAAACTGACAGTGAAGAACCGTTATCCACTCCCCAGAATTGATGATTTATTTGATCAGCTTCAAGGGTCGAGTGTCTACTCGAAGATCGACCTAAGGTCAGGTTATCACCAACTGAGGGTTCGAGAAGAAGACATTCTAAAGACTGCCTTCAGAACTCGTTACGGCCATTACGAATTTCAAGTTATGCCATTTGGTTTGACAAACGCACCTGCCGTATTCATGGACCTTATGAATCGGGTATGCAAACCATATCTGGATAAATTCGTGATTGTCTTTATTGACGATATTCTGATATATTCGAAGAACAAGCAAGAACACGAAGAGCACCTTAAGCTAATCTTAGAGTTGCTTAAGAAAGAGGAGTTGTATGCCAAATTTTCCAAGTGTGAATTTTGGATTCCCAAAGTACAGTTCCTTGGTCACGTGATTGATAGTGAAGGCATTCATGTGGATCCAGCCAAGATTGAATCCATTAAAGATTGGGCATCTCCTAAGTCACCAACGGAGATTCATCAATTTTTAGGTCTTGCTGGGTATTATCGAAGATTCATTGAAGGGTTTTCAAAGATCGCCAAACCAATGACTAAGCTTACTCAAAAGAAGGTCAAGTTTGTTTGGGGCGATAAACAAGAAGCAGCTTTTCAACTGTTGAAGCAAAAGTTGTGCAGTGCACCAATCCTTGCATTACCTGAAGGAAGCGAAGATTTCATCGCATACTGCGACGCTTCAAAGAAGGGTTTGGGCGCTGTGTTGATGCAAAGAGAAAAGGTGATTTCTTATGCATCACGCCAGTTAAAAATTTATGAGAAGAACTATACGACTCATGATTTGGAACTTGGAGCAGTAGTGTTCGCTCTCAAGATTTGGAGGCACTATCTGTACGGAACCAAGTGTACAGTGTTCACTGATCATAAGAGCTTACAACACATTCTTGATCAGAAGGAACTAAACATGAGACAACGCCGATGGTTAGAGTTGCTTAGTGATTACGATTGCGATATTCGTTATCACCCGGGGAAAGCCAATGTCGTTGCTGATGCTTTGAGCAGGAAAGAACAAGAACCACCGTTAAGAGTTCGAGCCTTAGTCATGACTATTAGTTTGGATCTTCCCAAACAAATCTTGAATGCTCAGACTGAAGCACGGAAACCAGAGAACATCAAGAATGAAGATGTTGGAGGAATGTTGGTTGAAAACGCTAAAAATCCAGAGGCGATTAGGACGGAAAAGTTGGAACCCCGTGCGGATGGAACCCTATGCCTCAATGGCAGGAGTTGGCTACCTTGTTATGGCGATTTGCGGACGGTGATCATGCACGAGTCCCACAAATCAAAGTACTCTATACATCCGGGTTCCGACAAAATGTACCAAGATATGAAGAAGCTATATTGGTGGCCCAATATGAAAGCCGACATCGCCACCTATGTTAGCAAGTGTTTGACCTGTGCTAAGGTCAAGGCTGAACATCAAAGACCATCAGGATTGTTGGTACAACCCAAGATACCTGAATGGAAGTGGGACAACATCACTATGGATTTTGTTACTAAGCTTCCTAAGTCGTCGCAAGGCTACGACACCATTTGGGTGATTGTTGACCGACTCACTAAGTCTGCAATTTTCACACCGATGAGAGACCTGATCCGATGGATATACTTGCAGAATGACCTAAAGGAGTGGTCACAGGCATGAATACCTCTCCACAATTATTTGTGATCGGGACCCCTAATACGCATCAAATTGTCTGAGGCACTTCAAATGCTTAGTACAAGTTTTGGATATGAGTACTGCGTACCATCCACAAACAGACGGGCAAAGCGAGAGGACCATTCAAACTCTCGAGGATATGCTGCGTGCTTGTGCGATCGATTTTGGAAAGGGTTGGGTTAACCATTTGCCATTAGTCGAGTTCTCATATAACAATAGCTATCACGCTAGCATCAAGGCCGCACCGTTCGAGGCACTTTATGGTCGAAAGTGTCGTTCACCTGTTTGTTGGACCGAAGTTGGAGAAGCTCAAATCCTCGGTCCAGATCTAATTCAAGAGACCACTGAGAAAATAATCCAGATCAAGCAAAGGATGCAAGCCGCTCATGATCGACAGAAGAGTTACGCCGATCTGAAGCGTAAAACGATGGAATTCCAAGTCGGGGATAAAGTTATGCTTAAAATTTCGCCTTGGAAAGGGGTCGTACGTTTTGGCAAACGGGAGAAGTTAAACCCCAGGTATGTTGGACCTTTCAAGGTGTTAGAAAAGGTAGGAGAGGTTGCTTACAAGCTCGAGCTTCCGGAAGAGCTGAGCAGAGTTCATAATACATTTCATGTATCCAATTTGAAAAAATGTCATGCCGACGAACCCTTAGCCATTCCGTTGGATAGACTTCATCTTGATGACAAGCTTCATTTTGTTGAGGAACCCATAGAAATAGTGGGCCGTGAAGTTAAACGGTTGAAGCGAATCCGGATCCCATTAGTCAAGGTTCGATGGAACTCCAAGAGAGGTCCTGAGTTTACGTGGGAACGTGAAGACCAATTCAAGAAGAAATACCCACACATCTTCACCAAGACCGCACCGTCGTCAAGTGCTGCATTGTGAGCCTTGAGGACAAGGCTCGTTTAACGGGGGAAGTCTATAACACCCTGTGTTTTCAAGTCATTGACGACGTCGATAAATCCACTATTTATTTTTAGTGTCATACGCGTTTGCTTGTAATTTCATGTATTAAGTAAAATCGCGTAGGCTAAAAATTAGCGTTCAATGTAAACGGGTATCAAACATATAAGCGTTTACATCAATCAAGTATTAAATAATTATTTTGAGAATAATTATGATCCTTGTTCATTTTATTTTTATCGGATACGTAAAGTGTATACGTTTCGCGATAAATTAAGTTTAGGCATACCCGGAACCACAAAAATAATTCTACGCTTCAACAAATACCCACGATTATACCCAATACCTAAAGTTTTATTAAACTTTACCCAAGTAAATGTTGCTAGTCACTTTGTACACTAGGGAATGAAATAATACACAAATGCATACAAGTGGTAATCTTTTAAATAAACCTACAAGTTGTAACTAGTATAATATGATACTAGATATTATGTCAAGTAACAAAAGTCTTCTAGAACCCTTCCCCCCTAACTCATGGCATAACAACAACTTTGGGACATAGAGCACACAATTTTCATACACTTGGTCTTTTGTACTTCATTTGCATTAAACATACCCATACCTTGTTCCTTTGACCCAACCAAGACCCTTAAGACCATGAACTTGTCCCATGACCAACTATTTCATACTTTTTGACCAAGACTTCCATATATACATGTATCCTAGAGATAGAAGTTCATAACAAGTCTTACACTTAACCATAAAAGATCAAAATCTCTTCCTTTGTGCCCTTAGCCACCCACGGCTCAAACCAACCTTAATACCCAATCCATATCAAATTTTATACAACCTATACACATCTACATACATCATTCTTAAGACATTCTAAGGTATTTCCAAGCATTGGCTAATCATTTACAAGTATTAATCAAGAAAAGGAAAGTTAGGGTTTTACATTGGGCAAGCTTTGGTTTCTAGTCTAAACAAGGGTTTAGATTGTGTTAGTCATCATCTTCATTCACCATAAGGTCATCTTGAACTCTTTATGATCTTACATTTATTCCATTAATATCATAAGTTAATTTCCTTTATAGCTTGAATCACCATTTAGGATTTTAACATAAAAATGGATTTTTTACTTGTAATGATCATTTTGTACACTATTATATATGTTGTGATATTGGTAATATCATGTTAAAAGGGATGAGAAAGTGTTGTACCATATTGTTTTGGTGTAAAAATGATTAACTACAAATTAGGGTTTATAAAGTTTCATAAATGTTACAAGAAAGGAAAAGTAAATGACATGTAAGTTGATAATGACTTGTAGTAAAAGACATATGATCATTAAAATAAGGTTATAACAAGATGGGAAAAACTTGCACCACTTATGGTTATTAGTGTAAAAATGGTCATAATATAATACTAGTGAAGTAATGGTTTAAATATGAAAGTTATGTTTTTATAAGTATAATGATGCACTTATAAATTTGGACAATTGACATCTATGGACAAATGGAACTCTTAATAGATGTATGATTTTATAAATAATATGGGTATATGAGAACTTGTGGTGGATTACAAAAGTTGTAAAGTATAAAAACAAGGTTTAAAAATGGACTTATCAAAGTCACACCAAGTTTCTGTCCAAAATTCGTGTAAATAACATATTATTTTATCTTTTTATAAAATTCTACACATCATGACGATTCCGAAAAGGTAAGAAACTTGTCAAACGGATAAATAACGAAAAAGTTACGCTAATTACGAGTTATACGTTAATTAAACGGATTTATAAAAGAATTTTTATAAAACAATTTATAAAAATTATATAAAACAGCAAGTTGAGTAATTTTGACAGATTACACATATTTTTAGGATTCCAAAATGATAAGAATTGTAATTTTTCAATTAATAACGAACGAGTTATGAATTTCGCGAGTTTACGACAATTAATACTTTTATAAAACTATTTTTATAAAAGTTACTATTCATGATAGAAATATTTATTTTGTAAACCTCATAAATAAATATAACTTTCAATAACGAGAACGTGCTCGAAAGAATCACTAAAAATGGAGCTATAACGAATAAAATACGACGTTTACGGGTTTTACGATAACTAAAACTATAAAAATTGAATTTAATAACTGGAATGAACAGTAAAAGTACTGTTCATCCAGAGGGTAAAAAAATTAGAAAATGTCAAATTATGGATACTCCATCTGCTTTAATACGAAAAGCGTGTGCATAAAAACGTCAAAATCGAGCTTTTAAAACGCAAAAGTTATGCTATTAATTTACTACACGGTAAATTATAAACGTTTTAACTTATTGAAACACAATTTTTAACTCAAAACAAATTAGATGGTGATTGACTATATAAATTATATGTGTTATCAAAGTACTATATTACTAGGAGTTTCATAATAAGGCCATCTCGGGGTGGACGTATCGATGAGTTGCTGGATTTACGATTTAACAAAGAGTCCTAAGCTCCTCATACACGTTCACTACATACTCTATAATTATGATAGCCCCGCACGATAGTATGATGACTCAATAGAATATAGATATTGAATAATCAAAGCAATTATGCTTATAACACCTATTTTAATTTTAGGTTGCTTCGATCATTTATGTGACAGCGCTATCTGTGATATTTGGATTATCAGAACTCAAGGAGAGTTTAAAAGCCCCAACGCCCACATTTTTAAGATGTTTACAATGATTATAATTTGGGGTGGAAACATGCTATTGTTTTATAAATTGGACGCAAGTGTATATATTAATTGATTACAGTGGTTCCATAAGCTAGCGATAACCCAAGTTGAGCGCCATTATCATGAACTGTCAATTACATAGATGTAGTTTGAAATTAAATATTATGTGAGTCGCGAAGTGATATGAATAGATCTTATTTGGGATTAGACCATAACCGTTCGGGTGACTACGATCACCAGGAAACCAACGTATAGCATGTCCGGATTGGGGATGTTCGGGTTAAACATCTAATCGGCAAGAAATTTGCAATATATATGATTGCAAGAAAGATTGTCGAGCTTTCCGTATCATGAGCTTTAGAAAAATGTATCGGTTTTGTGATGTCTGCGTGTGTTGCATTATCACGGGGAAAGTCTTGCGGTCCTGCATATTATGATTTATCAAACCTATGAATTCACCAACATTATTGTTGACGTTTTAAAGCAATGTTTTTCAAGAGATCAGTAAGCATAAGGTGCCAAGGATACAATGGTGATTTTGTTTTGGGATGTCATGCTAAAGATATGGTTGTATTATGTTTTGGGAAACTCATGTGTTGTGAACCAGGATCTTTGTAATAATAATAAGGAACAAGTTAAAGCTTTGGGTTATTTGTATCAAATATTTGTTAAATCCAATGTATCAGTTTTAAAATGAGTTTTTAGTCGTTCTATATATATCTTGTGTTATTGATCTGAGAAGTAACACGCTCCGGATATCCTTATTCCGCTGCGACCTAATTTGGGGGTGTTACAAATGCTGAAATAGTGTCTCCACTAGATGTTCATGTCCACCATGAAGTCCCTAGAACTCAAGCACCCACTCTCCTTACAATACCAGTTTTAGTTATCCCTGAATCATCATCGGTTTTCACAAACATTCCTCAATCATCATACACATTCACTCCTACACCAATACAGGCTACACCCAGTCCTCCGCCGATAATTGAAACTACAAATCCTTTATCTAATCTTCCTAACTTTGCATTAGTCTTTTGATTCAATGATAGAATCACAACATTAGAAAAAGAAGTTGTTGATCTTAAGAAAGACCCTCTACACACTCAAGTGACATCTTTAGTTGACAATCATCTAGACGCAAGGTTGGGAGAAACTAGAGAAGAATTCATGAACTTCCTTTCAGAGTCTCTCACAGCAAGAATCAAAGAACAAGTAAAAGATTAGCTGCCTCAGATTCTGCCCCAGGAAGTGTCTAACTTCGCTCCACCTATAATTGAAAAGTTGATTAAAGAATCACGTGATGAAGTTACTATAGCGAAGGCATCTTATCAACCACAATCTACTTATGAGGCTGCTTTTACTCTTATTGAATTTGAGTTAAAGAAGATTCTTCTCGACAAAATGGAGATAAATGAATCATATCTAACGGCTCCCGAACACCGAGATTGCTATGATGGTTTGAAAAAATCTTACGCTCTCGACAAAGATTTCTTCTATTCTTATGATGTATATTCATTGAAGCATAGCCAAAAAGACAAGGATAAAGATGAAGACCCTTCCGCTGGATCAGACCGAGGGTTAAAGAAGAGAAAGACGAGCAAAGATGCTGAACCAACCACTGGTCTGAAAAAGAAAGATTCTAAAGGCACCAAGTCTCATCCGAAATCTACTGGAAAGTCTGTTCAATCAAAGGAACTAGTGTTCGAGGTAGCAGATTCAGACATGCCACAAGATCAGGCTGGGAATCTGGGTGATAATAAAGATGAACCAATGGATGAGACTGTTTCTAGACGTGACTGGTTCAAGAAACCTACACCACCTCAAGAACCCACTGACCCAGACTAGAATGTTGGCAAGACAACTAAAGAAGGTCCAACTCAAACGTGGTTGATGAATCTAGCAGCTTCTACTTCTACTGATAAATCATAGAAGGACTTTGATAAATTGATGAGCACTCCAATAGACTTCTCTGGATACATCTTGAATGGCCTGAAAATGGAGAATTTAACTCAAGAAGTCCTGCTTGGACCTGCATTCAGACTACTCAAAGGCACATGCTCTAGTTATGTTGAATTAGAATACGACTTTGAAGAATGCTATAAGGCTCTTTCAGAAAAATCTTGATTGGGAAATTCCTAAAGGCGATGACTATCCATTTGATCTTTCCAAACCCCTTCCTTTGATCAGGCGTGGAAATCGTCAAAGAGTACCGTTCGAATTCTTCATCAACAATGATCTCAAGTATCTTCAAGGAGGAATTTCGACTATGACATATACGACGTCTACTACCAAGATAAAGGCCACTCAGTATGATGTTCCAGGCATTGAAGACATGGTTCCAAACATATGGAGTCCTGTTAAGGTTGCTTATGATAAGTATGCGTTATGGGGTATTTCACATTAGAGAGAACAACATAAGTCCTTCTATGCTTTTGTAAGAGGTATGCAATCACGAGGAGATGTATATTCCACAAAAAGGATTCTGGCAGTCACTCATGTCTCGGTAATGAGGAAACATGGATATGGGTACTTGGAAGAGATTGTCGTGAGAAGAGCTGATAACGCATTATACAGATTCAAGGAAGGTGACTTTCCTCGACTTCGGATCAATGATATCGAGGATATGTTACTTCTTGTGGTTCAAAATCGGCTCACAAATCTATCAGGGGATGATGTTGCTGACTTCGCAATAGCCTTAAGGATGTTCACCAGAAGTCTGGTTATTCAGAAGCGAGTCGAGGATCTTCAACTTGGAGTTAAAAGTTATCAAAAGAAGATCAACATCACCAAGCCTGATACTACAAGACCAGATCTCAGAAAAAGGCACCCATACACTCCATACAAAGACCCTCAAGGATTCATTTATGTCGACGACCACAAGAGGAACAGGTTGATGCGCTCTGACAAACTGTACAAGTTCAGTGATGGCACGTTAACCCAAAAATATTGACATGGAGTACTTGCCGAAGAGAAGATGGAGCAATTTGGAAAAGAAAAGAGCTTATTTCATGATCAAGGACATCAACAAGCTGCTAAAGGAAAGGAGGATGATGAGGAGTTTGGAGAAATTTGTTGGTGGTAGACTCTACGGAACTAACCTCAGACTGCTGCAAAGAACAATATGACTTCTTCATATTGTGCTCTTATCTCAAAGGTCATTTCGTATATCATAAACTTGTGAATTTGTATATATGTAGTGTAGACTTATGGTGAAAATAAGGTTAAGTGCTCGAGTTATAAAATTTTCAAGAATTTCTAGTAAATGCAAAAAATTTGAAATTATTCTACTCTGAGACAGTCTTATATTAACCCTCACAAAACTTGATTGGCGGGAGCATTAAAATGTTCCTTTTAGTTATTATGTAACATTTTGTCCTCGAAATTTTAATCAATTGATATCTAAAATATCAAGGGATTAACATTTTGGATAAGGGGAGAAAATGTGATTAAACTGAATCTAAATTGTATTGACATGTGATCATATAAATATGGATTTCATGCAATCTAAAACACTTAGCATGTAATACGATTAACGGTTGCACAATGTTAAGGGGGGAAGATTTTAGTGATTGATGAAAATCTCTCAAAGCGTAAATCTTTGATTATTTATATCAAACACTTTGATTGAATTTTCAATGATTTTGGTTTTGATTGTGTTGGAATACCCAAAAGAACGCCTGACATCGTGCCTTAACATTTATGGAGTTATAAGGTGGTTGGGCATGTGTATTCAAATCCCATGATCTAGCCAGAACCGGAGGGCAGGGATATCTATAGTTAGTGTAGAAGTCCTTAGGTATGATACAAAAGGAGAAAAAGTGAGAATCAGGAATAATGCCGACTGAGATGGAGCTAACACTAGAACAAACCCAACAAGGTGTTAGTTATGAAGTCTCGGTAAGCATTGAAGGGGTTGAATAAGGGGTTGAAGAATGAAATAGAAATGGAAGATAAAGGAGTGATCAAGAAGAAGCCCTCCACTACACTTAATGGCAGAAACCGGGTCACTACATAATCTGTCAGAAACACTAAGTTGTTGTCTGACATTGTGAACTATCATGGAACCCAGTGACGCTCTAATGCAAACCCTTCCCTAAGCACTCAAGGTCTCTTCAACAGACTCATTTGTTTCTTTCTCACGGAGATTACAACACATTTCTATCAACTTCTCATTCGAGTTAGTTGATATTGAATAGGTCGGCTGTTCTGTCAGCCTTCGATTCACTAAAAACCATGTGCACTATTGAGTCTAGAGCCAAAAGAGATCATCCATAAATCTCATTAGGACACTTGTCAAATCATGCTTGCTATGTCACATAATGTGAATAACAAGTTAACATATTAAGAGTCCTAGGCATTATCCTTGTGATTTTGCTCTCTAGAACATCCGAGTGAGTTCATACTATAAAGGATGGACAATCTGCTTGAGCCACATCAAACAAGATCATGGTAGGGGTCTTGTGCGATTCTATATTGAATCAAACTTTATGCAAATGTGAAAGAAGCGATGGTTGTGATTCTATAAGAATCAAGCTTGTTCCCAGGGTTATGAATTGACGATTGCGGATGGGAATTTTTGAAATGATTAACACTCTCGATCTCTTTGTGTCACAAAACCCACTTTAGCAAGATGAAAAGTTGATTGATTTTCAAATCAAGTTTTTATTTTAATCGATGAGATACATAACTCACTGGTTCACTCTTATTCGTAGCTTTGTCTTCTCTTTGAGACGTTTTGATAATGAGAACATGCTAAGTTTGATGAATCTGATACATATGTGTTAGAAAGATTCGATACTTCAGCTGGAAATCCTGTCAACAAGATTCTTCTTAAATTAAATCTACCTGATCACAGGTCGATCCTCACAGATTCGAAAGGTTACTCCAACCAAACAGGGCTGAATGAAATGGCATATCGTTCCCCCCACTTTTATTGCTAACTGTTTTATTTCATGAAATATATAAAGATGTGATGGAAGGTACCTGATTCCAGCTGACTCACAAGTTTCATAACTACATGCTCATACCCGACCGATAACCATAAAGACATCATGAAAGCTCAAGTACATGTTTCAGATTTCTCTACTCTGATACCGAGTCTTCTGAAGTCGACCAAGTGTTAAAGTTAAAGAAATTCAAGAAAGATGCATTATTAAAGCTTTTCAAGATTATCAAATCAAGAAAGGTAATGAGATGGTCAGGTCTAGAAGTAACAAGTTCAGAGATGGCAAAGTCTCAAGATGGCGAAAAGAGATTATGCTTGGTGATGATCTCAAGGTGTTCACGATAACTATTCTCAATTCAAGTCAAGATAAAGCAACAAAGCTCACATCTAAGTCTATGATCACTACATCAATTCACAGTGTTAATGATTGAAGTTAAAGACTTATGAGCTCAAGACACAGTTAAAGATAGTTATGCTAAGTTTAAATTTTTGTTAAAATTGGAGTGACCTCCCTTTAGGGGGAGAATTGATAGAAATATAAAAAAAGTGTTCGGGTCACTTTCCAATATAGTTTAGTCGTAGTCGTAGTAAATCTTAATGTATGTTAGTAAGCTAACCGGGCAAGGCACATGATTAAGCCTATGGTTCCGCACCTTTGGTCTAGGAGTATTTATACCCTTTCCACACATGAAGAGGGTGTTGGTTGTTCATTTCTCACATTACACTAAGCTAATATTATCCTTTTTCTTTCTCTCTCTAAGTGTTCATCCAACCATCTCTTTCTCTCTCTAAAAACCCAAAGTGAATCCTATCATTAATGTGTAACAAAGATAGTCTACAGAGGTTTTTTCAAAAAACAAAAGTTTAATGTTTTTGGACACATCATATCATGTAATCTTTTGTATTCCAAAAATTTATCAAAAAATCTCTTAATAACAAATCTGTAATAATAATGACTACTCATTAGATTGTTATGCTATTGATGATCTAGCTGTCCTGAGCTCAATTTTCAAGAATTCTTCTAATTGACATCTCATAATATTTCAAAATTATGTGCTCACACTGCCTCCACTTAATTTTATATTCATTTTTACAACTGGTTTCATTTTTTTGGTGTTAAAACATATTGTACAAATGAGGGGGAGCAAGTTAATAGTTCCCACATAATTCTGAGAAGAATGTACAGTTTTCTCCCCACAGGATTTTCATGATAAGTTTAAATCCAGTAGTATTTCTTAAGACTAAATGAATTGGTATTTCAAATAAGGGGTGAAATGTAAATTAAAATATGATCTAGAAAATAATAAGTGATCTAAAGACTCATGAGTGAAAAGTGCTTTATACTCTTACCCACATGTGCGAAACACTTTCGTTTATCGATGCACGTGTGAAGGGGGAGTTTTTTCAAAAGATAAAACTTTCAAAGTGTCAAATGTTTTCAAACACTTTGAATGATTTTCAATCAATGTTTTATGGTTACGATAACACCCCGTGTTTTAGGTTCATTGACATTATAACACCCGGTGTTTTCAAGTCATTGACGTCGTCAATAAATCTACTATTTATTTTTGTGTTGTACGCGGGTTGCTTGTGATATCATGAATTAAGTTTAAATGCCGTAAGTTAAAATTTAGCGTTCAAATTGTAAATTGTAGCATCAAAACCAATTAATGTTTACATCAAACAAGGGTTATATAATTATTTTGAGAATAATTATGATCTTTGTTCATTTTATTTTTATCGGATACGTAAAGTGTATACGTTTCGCGATAAATTGCGTTTAGGCACTCCCGGAACCACCAAAACTTTTCTACGCTTCAACAAATACCCATATTTATACCCAATACATAAATATTACTCAACAACATCACATATATTTATATTTTAGCGAATTTTAGGCATTTCAGATACAAGAAATAATGAGAAATTTACACAACTTTGGTCAAAATGTAAAACTCTTGGCACATTAAACCACAAGCCTATCCTTTGTTTCCTTGACCAAAAACCTTTCCCTTAAGACATCGGAATTATGTCTTGTATGTAATACTATTACTACTTTCCTTGACCTAAGACTTTTATATGTACAAGTAAGTAGCAAGGATAAACACATACATGCATAAAACACTTGGTTAGAAAAATCACATAAACTCCCTCTCTGCTCTTACCATCTCACGGCAGAAACAAAGACCCAACACAATCCTTACATAATTTTATACCAACCTATACCACTCTATACCCATCCATTCTAAGATATTCTAACCGGTGTTTCCAACCATTGAATCTCCTTTACAGTTAATAATCAAAGACAGGAAAGTTATGGTTTTTTATTAAGAAAACAAGGGTTTTTTCTTTGTTCAAGCTTGGAGTCTTAGGGCTAAAAACAAGGGTTTGCATTATGTTTATCATCATCTTCACCACATCCTAAGGTGTTTACTAGAACCTCTTTATTTGCTTGTAAAATTTTCATTGATATGCATATGTATATTATCTATTTTTGTTGAATCACCATTTAAGTTTTTATTCATGAAAATGAATGGTTGCACTTGTATGGTCATTTGTTACTTAATATACTTGTGGTTGTTATTTACTTATATCATACTAAAAAGGATGAGAAAATATTGTATCAAGTTATTTTGGTGTAAAAATGATCATGGGTTAATTAGGGTTTTTATGATTTCTTAATATGTTTTAAGTTAAAAAAATATATGACAAGTTAATATTGATTATGGACTTATGATAATATTATATGATCACTAGAATGAGGTTACTACAAGATGAGAAAACATGGACACGTATGGTTTTTATGTAAAATGATTATATATAAATAACTAGTATTTCATGGTTATTATGATAATTATAGTTTATTAAATATTAGGGAAGACTTGTAATATTTGGACAAAGGGACAATAAAAGAACTATGGACATAATATACATGTAATATATATGATAAATATAAAATATAAGATTAGTGATAAAACTCATAAGGTGAAAACAAGGAAACAAGACTTAATTTTGGACTCATGAAGGACATGCCAACATTCTGCCCAAATTCGTGTATAAGTATACTTATTTTATGTTTTTATAAGATAATACATTTCACGACGATTCCGAAAAGGTAAGAAACTTGTCAAACGGATTAATAACGAAAACGTTACGGTAAAAACGAGTTATACGTTAATTAAACGGAGTTTATAAAATAACTTTTATAAAATTTATATCATACTGCAAGTTTGGTACTTTTTAACAAATTAATACATATTTTCTAGGATTTCCAAATATGATAAGAATCGTAATTTTTCAACATAATAACGGCGAGGTTATGAGAATTTCGCCCGGATGTTTACAACAATTAATATTTTATAAAAAACTATTTTTTAAGAGTTACTGTTATGACAGAAAGTTATTTTTTTCAAACCTATAAATGAATAGGATTTTCAATAACGAGAACGTCCTCGAAAGATCGCTAGAAACGGAGCTATAACGAATAAATTACGACCATTTACGGGTTTTTACTGACAAAAATAGATTTAAATAAACTTACGTCTGATTGTGAACAGTAAAAGTTTACTGTTCACCAGGGGGTGAAAATATGGAAATGTCTAAAATATGTATACTACGTCTTAATACGAAAAGATGGGATAAAGGAAACGCAAGAATTACGGATAAGGAAACGTGAAAGTTTATGACGATTTTACCAAAGGTATGTTTGTAAATCATTTTAATTTTTATAAACATGTTTTCACTTAACATTTCAGATGGTGATTAAGCTATATGAGGCATATGCTGGCTAGGAGTACTTAATGTAATTAGGCTTATAGACCTTAATTTAATTAGGTTGCATTGATCAATTTCGCGTGGGCGGTTATTTTGTGAGTATACTTGGCATCACTCACTTCAAGGTGTAGTTTCATAGCCCCACATTTTATTTGCTTTTGTTTTATAAAGTTTTTGGGCGTGAAAAACATGGCAATGCTTTACAATTGGACAAGTGGTTAAGTTATATTATGCATTACGTGTTGGCCCTAACAGTAGGACTACCACCTGAGCCCATTATCATGAACTGTCTAAAAAAAAATTTTTTACTGGGACTGTGATGGGGGGAATGTTATGAATAGATCTATTGGGTTTGACAACCCGTTCGGTTGGTGATGAGCTATCACTGGACAAGCACGAACGTTTATACCATGTCGAAACTTATAGGAATGTTGCGGGTTAGAACATCACCACGGGGCAATGGTAGGCCATTAATTTGTATTCATAAACGTCAAGCTTCAGTTGGTCTGACGCTTAGAGTCAACGTAAATTAACAATTTATATGATGTCTGCATCTGTTGATTATCATACACTTGGAAATCTTGTTGGTCCTACAATATATGATTTATCAAAACCTATGAATTTCACCTACAATTATTGTTGACGGTTTAAAGCAATGTTTTTCAGGGGATCAGTAGTAAAGCAAGAGCTACAAGGGATACATGGTGGTTTTTTGATTGGGATTTCATGCATTAAAGCTTTTTGTCGCAATACATTTTGTATAATGTATGGCTATGAAATCTTTGTACTTTGAACAATGTGGACATGTCAATAGCTCCGCTTATGTAACTATTACTTTGTTAAAAATCCAATGGTATCTTACAGTTTTTAACGACTTTTTTGGTCGTTCTATATCTATCTTGTGTATTGATCTGAGAAGTACAGCCTCGGACCCTTATTTGCTGCGACCCAATTTGGGGGTGTTACGATTGGTATCAAAGGAGCCAAGGTATAGAGAAAGAAACAGGTCAAATGTTTTTGCTGGACTATAATCGTTTTCAAACAACAAATTCATACAACGGGGTTTTACACGAGACATACATATGTGCATACATTCATGCATACACTACTTGTTGCATTAGTTGGTTGGACTAGATGCATTCATATTGGGATATTACATGTATGATATAAAATGCTACTATTACTTAGAAGAGTATTATATTAAATACTAAGATACAGCTATTTTGGATTTTCAGATATAGTTATGTCAGGAATTTCAGAATGAATCGGGATCACATACACAGCAGTGTACAGTCCCATTTGAGGATTATCATACATTAGGTTATCACGAGAGCAGTATGATCACGAGTAGCTTAAGGCTTACTCTACATGCCAGAGGAACCATACTTAGAGGCCGCCTCTTCAGGCTTACCACCCTCTCCAGATTACATGTGCCTGGCCCTGAGGAGCAGAGGCAGGCACCACTTTTGCCAGATTTATGTTCCTAGGTCCAGAGTATGCTGACGATGAGATTGTTGCTGAGGATCAGCCAGGTGCTGAGGATGCCTCACCCACTGCACAGTCACCTGATTATGTTCCAGATACTGACCCAGAGGCAGATCCGAAGGAGGATGACGATGAGGACCCTGAGGAGGATCCTATCGACTATCTTACTGATGGAGGAGATGACGGAGATGATGAGATGGACATCGAGGAGGATGAGGACGATGATATGGACATCGATTGCAGATGAGGGAGGATGGGATGCATGGAAGGATGTTGAGGTTGATGAGGGGCAGAGGAGGAGCATCCTGCTTTTGGCCTACCTTGTAGTCGTTTGCTTTACCAGCTACTGCCCCGTATTGCAGAGGAGACTGAGCCATTTGAGACTGATGAGTCTACGGCCACACCACCACCTCACCCTGCATATCGTATGACAGCTAGGATTACTATTCCAAAGCCATTACCTGTACCAGCATGGTCTGATTCTGAGGTTGCCAGACTGCTTGCTATATCTTCCTTACCAGCATTCACCATATCTACATGGTCATCATCCTCCACCCCAGATTTCATTTCCCACTATCAAACCTCACTCACCTGTATTGACAGCACCACTCCTAGTCCTATTCGTTCATTGGCTATCGAAGCTGCCACGATTTTGGATAAGAGCTGTGGTTCTGCAGCTAACTTCTCATCTTCTCTACCATTTACCACCCACCCTTATATCTACCCCACCCCGACAGATGCACACAAACCATGCCCATTCAGTTCCTACTCATTAACCCCAGTGTTGTTACCCTCTGCCAATCATAGAGAGGATAGACAGAGGTTAACTACCACTCGAAGGGTTGGTATAGCTCTTTGGTCTAGATATGAGGTAGGAGAGAGTCCGCCGCTGCTGCTGCTAGACCAGCTGGAGGTCTTAGGGTAGATTACGGCTTTATTGCCACTATGGACAGAGAGATCAGACGTGACCCAGAGAGATATGTTGGATATGGGATCACGGATTCATGGGATGAGATTGTTGAGACCCTACAAGGAGCTCCAGTTAGTACCGACACAGAGTTGGGTGCACACGTGAGAGATTTTGAGTCTATGGTTAGGAGGAGCACATATTGAGTCTACACGATGTTGACGTGTACGAGCAGAGCCAGAGACAGTTATTGGCCAGTCGGGTCAATACACTGTTTAGAGACAGACGTGGACATGCACATACACGTCTTTTAATGGAGACTGAGTCTAGGATGCCTAGAGAGGCTTAGGGAAAATCTTTGGATGCGAGTGATCTTGTGCGTGCAGGAGGTTTATGTCAATACGCACCCACAATTCATGCTCAGATGTCAGAAGATCAAAGAGTTACAGTCAGCGGGATCGTTTTAGTAGACGGAGAGCGATTTTAGATTTGTTAAGAGACCAGACAGGGGACGGCGTGAGAGATGAGAGAGTTTGAGAGTGCATGATCGTACTCTGACAATGCAGCAGATGTATTCAGACATTCGACTGTTATTCAGACACTTACAGAGAGAGATGATTCCACTTCGGGGACTGGTCACCACACTGCAGGGGCAGGTGACAGCTTTACAGGGACAGGTGATGGCATTACAGGGGCAGGTTACTGCATTACAGGGACAGCAGGGACCTGCTGGGGGTCCTGCACAGCCAGAGCTGCCAGAGGAGGCTGGTAGCAGTTCTTAGATTAGACTTTGTTATGGCTAGTCGTTTTGTATTTAGCCTACTATGTATTACGGGTTGAATCCCGGCTAGTAAGGCTTAGGGTTATTATGTTTTTTTTTTGTTCGTAACCGAAAACATTATGATCATTTTGTATCAGAACCAATCATGATATGTTTTCCAGTTTTATATGGAATGGTTGGTATTATGTATGTTTATATCGAAATTTGTGAGATGAATGAATGTCGTATTAAGGTTTTATAATTGTTAATTACAATTCAGTTGTACATTTCACTGTGTGATGCGATTCTCACTTTTTTTATCATGGATATGTCATGTCCAGGTTATGATTTTATGAAATCTAACGGTATGTATTTTCTTGTGAATGAAAGAAAATGGCCCCAAAACGAGCCATAAGTTCAACAATCCGGTCACTAAACACAACACCAGACCCAACAGCAACCACCAACACTCACGGGTACACTAATGCTCAACATCACAAGCTATGATATTAGACCAAAGGATGACTCTGTTTCTTTATAGTTGTCAGTGCCATTTTGCCGCACGTGACGCCACCCAGGAATGGCATTGACAGCCAACTGCGGGGACGGGTGTGGGGATCTAAACGCGTTGCTCTGAGAGTGCACTTACCAGGATTTCATGAAAAGTGGCAAACCTCTGTATTTCAAGGGCACGAATTAGTAGTGGTTGAGTTAACCATCGCGTTTGACAAGAATGGTGAATGTTTTCACGCATATAAAGCAACTGATAAAGTGGGGAAAACCAGGTCAAATTTTATACTTGTACTCTTTTAGCACAGTGCTATGACATTGGTTGGTATTCCATGTTATGACATGATACTCATGATGTTGCTATATTCAATGACTTGGTTCGATTAAGGAAGAAGATGAAATGACAAATATTGTCCACGAAACAAAATGTCAGAAGCTTGAGGCTGAATGTACCGAAACTTGAAAGTGTTTGGTTGAGGACTGATGTGGTCAAGTAACAACCAACGTTTTCAAGAACTAGCACTTTTGTGTGTTAGGATAGTTCCACCTGAGGACGTCAACAAGATTGAAAGGTCATTGTCGGAGGTTGCCCGACATGAATCCATGGAAACATCGTAGCTTCAAAGCCAAGACATGCAATGAGGGTATGAAATGGGCCACTGAATGATGGACAAAGACGGTCAGTTCCATTGCGGAAAGACAAACTAAAAACAAGAGGAAGTTTGAAAAACACTTCCCGAAACAATCAAAATCAACAAACAACAACAAAATTAAGGAAGGCAGAACACCGAAAGTGGCATACACTGCTTGGACTCGGGTGATAAGAAACAATATGGGGGATCTAGACCCTATGCTCAAAATTCATTACCACCCATGAAGGTCTTGGTGCTCCAAAAGTGCCTTAAATGCAACAAATATGGTCACATCGCCCGTAAACTGTTTTAGGGGGTATGGGAATTGCAACAACTTAACATACAGAGGTACCGGATCGGGTCAGATACCTACTTGTTCTTGATAGTGCGGAGTTTCAGGGGCACTTTTTAAGGAAGGACATGTCCAAGGATGAAGAACACATAAAGGCCAATCGTGGTAATCAAATGGGATGACTGGGATTCCAACGAAGGTGTATTGTGGTTGGAAATGAGCGGGCTAATCCAGAATGTCGTTGGGAGGGGTACGTTTTTCTTCTAAACAACCGCTATGCATATATCTTGTTTGTACGGGTGGCCGATCGAAGTTTTGTGTCTACAAGCATTTAGCTCCCAAATTGACTCACACCATCTACCCTAGATCACTATTATGATGTCGAATAGATGACGGCGAGGAATAATTGGGTTAAAACACTATACTTAAAGGGTTGCACATTTAAACTTCCTAAACCACCAATTCAATGTAAACTTAATGCCTATAGAACTTGGTAGTTTTGATGCTATAATCGGTATGGATTGGTTGGCGAAATACCAAGCGGTCATTGTGTGTGCCGAGAAGATTGTTCGCATTCCCTGGAAAAATAAAACCTTAATCATACACGGTGATGGAAGTACCCAGGGAAATGTGACACGATTAAACATCATTTCTTGCACTAAAACGCTGAAGTACATGGAAAAAGGGTTCCCTATCTTTCTGGCACATGTTACTACAAAAGAGATTGAAGACAAGTCGGAGAGAAAGAAAACGACTTGAAAACGTTACCAATAGTTCAAGAATTTCTGAAAGTATTTCCTGAAGATTGCGGGTCTTCCTTCGACTCGACAAGTGGAGTTTCAAATTGATTTTGTACCTGGTACTGCACCAGTGGCACGGGCACCTTATCGATTGGCGCCTTCCGAAATGAAAGAATTATCAGAGCAACTGAAAGAGCTATCCGACAAAGGCTTTATAAGACCCAGTTCCTCACCTTGGGGAGCTCCGGTCTTGTTTGTCAAGAAGAAAGACGGATCATTCCGGATGTGCATTGATTACAGGGAATTGAATAAACTTACGGTAAAAGAAACGTTTCGCTACCAAAGAATTGATGATTTATTTGATCCAGCTCCAATAGGGCTAGAGTGCTACTCAAAAATCGCCTCAAGGCTCTTGGAGATCACACAATTTAATGGGTTCGAGAAGAAGACATTTGAAGTACTGCCTTCAGAAAACTGTTATGTGGCCATTACGAATTTCATGTTACTGCCGTTTGGTATTTGACAAAAGCACCTGCCGTAATTCATGGACCTTATTGAATCGGTATGCAAAAACTATAATCTAGATAATTCGTGTTTGTTTTTAATTGATGATATTCTGAGATATTTAAAAGAACAAGACAAGAACACGAAAGAAACACCTTAAGCTAATCATTAGAATTGCTTAAGAAGGAGGAGTTGGATGCCAAGTTTTCCAATTTGTGAATTTTGGATTCCCAAAGTACAGTTCCTCGGTCATGTAGTCGATAGTGAAGTGAATTTCATGTGGATAAACCAAGATTGAATCCATTTTAAGATTGGACATCTCCTAACGTCGACCAACGGAGATTCGTCAATTTTTGGTCTTGCTGGGTATTACGGATGGGTTCATTGAAGGGTTTACGAAGATCGTCAAACCTCCATGTCCAAAGATTACCCAAAAGAAGATCAAGTTTGAGTGGGCGATAAACAAGAAGCAGCTTTTCAACTGTAAGCAAAGTTATGCAGATTGCCCAATCCTTGCATTACCTGAAGGGTGGGAAGCGAAGATTTCATCGCATACTGTGACGCTTCAAAGAAAGGTTTGGGCGCTGTGTTGATGCAAAGAGAAAAGGTGATTTCTTATGCATCACGCCAGTTAAAAATTCATGAGAAGAACTATACAACTCATGATTTGGAACTTGGAGCAGTGGTGTTCGCTCTCAAGATCTGGAGACATTATTTATATGGAACTAAGTGTACGGTGTTCACCGATCACAAGAGTTTGCCAACACATTTAGATCAAAAGAGAGTAGAACTTGAGGCAACGCCAATGGTTAGAGTTGCTAAGTGGTTATGATTATGATATTCGTTAATCTCTAGGGAAAGCAAATGTCGTTTTGCTGATGATTTCTGAGCAGGATAAGAACGGATCACCACCGTTTTAGAAGTTTAGAGAGAGAGCCTTAGTCATGATATAGCTTAGATCTTCCTAAAAAAGATCTTAAATGCTCAGATCGAAGCAACGAACAAACACAGAACTTTAAGTGTGAAGTCGTTGGGGGAATGTTGATTGAAAATGATAAATTTCCAAAAGCGATTAGAGAACAAAAGTTGGAACCGCGTGCGGATGGAACCCTGTACCTCAATGGCAGGAGCTGGTTACCTTGTTATGGCGATTTGCGGACTGTGATCATGCACGAATCCTACAAATCAAAATACTCTATTCATTCGGGTTCCGACAAAATGTACCAAGACATGAAGAAGCTATATTGGTGGCCCAATATGAAAGCCGACATAGCCACTTATGTTAGCAAAAGATTTGGACCTTGTGCTAAGGTCAGGCCCGAACATCAACGGACGTCAGGAATGTTGGTACAACCAAGATACCAGAATGGAGTGGGACAACACTCACTATGGATTTCAGTTCACAAAAGCTTCCTATAAGACGTTCCTCATGGCCTATGACACAATTTGGGTGATCGTTGACCGGCTCACTATCCTAAGGTCATGCAATTTTTACAACCATTAGAGAGACCGGATCCTTTGGATAAATTGCTAGATTATACCTAAAGGAGGTGAGTCACGGAAGGTATGTAATACCCGTCTCAATCATTTGCGATCGTAACCCCAAGATTCGCATTCAAATTTCTTAGAGTGTCACTTCAGACGCATTGGTACTAATTTTAGATTATGAGTACTGGTACATCCAACAAACACGACGGGCAAGCCGAAGAGAGGACCATTCAAACTCTCGAGGATATGCTGCGTGCTTGTGCGATCGACTTTGGAAAGGGTTGGGTTAACATTTTCCATTAGTCGAGTTCTCATATAACAATAGCTATCACGCTAGCATCAAGGCCGCATCATTCGAAGCACTTTATGGTCGAAAGTGTCGTTCACCTCGTTTGTTGGAATGAAGTTGGAGAGTCAAATATCGGTCCAGAACTAATTCAGGAGCCAGTGAGAAAATCATCCAGATCAAGCAAAAAGGGTGCCAAGCTGCTCTGTGGATCGACAGCAAGAGTTAGCGACTTTGAAACGCTAAACCAATGGATTCAGTCGGGGATAAAGTTATGCTCAAAGTTTGCCTTGGAAAGGGGTCGTATGTTTTGGCAAATGGGGGAAGTTAAACCCTAGGTATGTTGGACCTTTCAAGGTGATAGAAAAGGTTGGAGAGGATGCTTACAAGCTTGAACTTCCAGAAGAGTTGAGCAGAGTTCATAATACGTTTCATGTATCTAATCTGAAAAAGTGTCATGCGACGAAACCATTAGTCCGTTCCGGTTGGATGGACTCATCTTGATGTCAAGCTTCTTTTTGTTGACGGAACCATTAGAAATAGTGGGCCTGTTGAAGTTTAAACGGTTTGAACGAATAACGTCGGATCCCATTAGTCAAAGTTCGATGGAACTCCCAAGTGGGGTCCTGATGTTCACGTAGGGAGCGTGAAGACCAATTCAAGAAGAATAACCCACACCTCTTCACCAAGACACACGTCGTCAAGTGCTTTTTGTGCATCAGTGAGCCTTGAGGGTACAAGGCTCGTTTAACGAGGAAGTCTCATAAACACCCTGGGTGTTTCAAGTCATTGACGTACTGTCAATTAATCTACTATTTATTTTTAGTGTTGTACGCTGGTTGCTTGTGATTCATGAATTATGTTTTTAAATCGCGGTTTTAGTTTAAAAATTTAGCGCTTCATGTAAAACGCGGCATTCAACCCAATTAAATGTTTACATCAAGCAAGGGTTTCTATAATTATTTGAGAATAATTATTAACTTTGTCATTTTATTTTTATCAGATACGCTAAAGTGTATAACGTTTCGCGATAATTGCGTTTAGGCACTCCCGGAACACCAAAACTTTTCTACGCTTCAAACAAATACCCACATTTATACCCAATACATAAAAATTACTCAAAAACAACAATCAAACTATTTCTTATTATAGCCGAATTTTAGGGCTTTTTGTACAAAGAAATAAGAGAAAAATTTACACCATTTGGTCAAATGTATAACTCTTGCAATTAAAACCTAGCCTATCTTTGTTTCCTTGACAAACAAACTTTCCTTAAGACATGGGGATTATGTCTTTTGAATACTTATTTACTACTTTCCTTGACCAGGACTTATTATTGTACAAGTAAGTCGCAAGGATAACACATATCAATTGCATAAACATCTTGGTCTAGAAAATCACAACCAACTTTCCATCTTTGCCTCTTCTCCATCTCACGGCAAGAAAAAAAGACTCCCAAAAACAATCCATACAAATTTTATACAACCTATACACTCCTATACACATCCATTCTAAGATATTCTAAGGTGTTTCCAACCATTGAATCACCATTTACAAGTAATAATCAAGAAAAGGAAAGTTAGGGTTTTTATTAAGAAAACAAGGGTTTTCTTTGTGCAAGCTTGGATTCTAGGGCTAAACAAGGGTTTAGCATTTGTTTATCATCATCTTCACACATCCTAAGGTCTACTATAACTCTTTATTATATTCTTGTAAACTTTCATTGATATGCATATGTTATATCTATTTTAGTTGAATCACCATTTAAGTTTTTATTCATGAAAATGAAGTTTGCACTTGTAATGGTCATTTTGTATACTTACTTATACATGTGGAGTTATTACTTATATCATACTAAAACAGGGATGTGAGAAAATATTGTTTCAAGTTATTTTGGATTTGTAAAATTGGATTGTGGGTTAATTAGGGTTTTTATGATTTCTTAATATGTTTTAAGTTAAAGAAATATATATGACAAGTTAATATTGATTATGAACTTATGATAATATTATATGATCACTAGAATGAAGTTACTACAAGATGAGAAAACATGGACACATATGGTTTTTATGTAAAATGATTATATATAAAAACTAGTGATTTATGGTTATTATGAAAATTATAGTTTATTAAACATTATGGAAGACTTGTAATATTTGGACAAAGGGACAATAAAGGAATATGGACTATAAGATACATGTATATATATGATAAATATAAAAATATATGATAAGTGGTAAAAGTCAATAAGGTGAAAACATGGAAACAAGAACTTAATTTGGACTCTGAAAGGACATGCCAACATTTGCCCAATTCGTGTATAAGTATACTTATTTTCTGTTTTTATAAGATTATACATTTCACGACGATTCGAAGTAAAGGTTATGAAACTTGTCAAACGGATTAATAACGAAAAAGTTTACGGTAAAAACGAGTTATACGTTAATTAAATGGAGTTTATAAAATAACTTTTATAAAATTTATATCAAACAGCAAGTTTGATACTTTTAACAAATAATACATATTTTTAGGATTCCAAAATGATAAGAATCGTAATTTTTCAAATAATAACGAACGAGTTATGTTTTTTAAGATGTTTAGACAATTAATACTTTTATAAAAACTATTTTTTATAAAAGTTACTGTTCATGACAGAAAGTTCTACATTTTGTAAAACCTTATAATGATAGGATTTTCAATAACGAGATCGTGTCCTAGAAAGTAAATCGCTAAAAAAACGGAGTATAAGAATAAAATACGACATTTACGGGTTTTACGACAACAATACGATTTAAATGAAACTTACGTTTGATTTGTGAACGTTAAAAGTTACTGTTCACAGGGGGAGTCAAAATTTGGAAATATCATAATATGATAACTCGTATTAATACAAAAAAGAATGGGCATAAGAAACGCAAGAAACTGATTCAATATGCTGAAAGTTTATGACGATTTTACCCAAATGTATGTTTATAAACATTTTAATTTTATAAACATGTTTTCACTTATGGATTTAGATGGTGATTAGCTATATAGGCATATGCATGGTAGGAGTACTTAATGTAATTAGTGCTTATACGACCTTAATTTAATTAGGTTGCATTTGATCAATTCGCGTGGCGCGTTATTTGTGATATACTTGGCATCACTCACTCAAGTTGAGTTCATAGCCCCACATTTTATATGCTTTTTGTTTTATAAAGTTTTTGGAGTGAAAAACATGCAATGTTTTACAATTGGACACAAGTGGATACTTTTATATTATGATTACGTGTTGCCTAAGTAGCGATAACCCAATCTGAGCCCATTATCATGAACTGTCAATTACTGGACTGTGAGCGCGAAGTCTATGAATTAGAGCTATTGGGTTTGATAAACCCCGTCTCGGGTGATTATTCTTATGTAAAAACACGAACGTATTACCATGTCGAATAAAACGATGTTGGGGTTAGAACATCACCACGGGGAATGTACGGCCATTAATTGGTATTCATTCACGTCAAGCTTTTAGTGTCATGAGCTTAGTGCAGTAATTACATTTATATGATGGTCTGCATCTGTTGCATTATCATACACTTGGGAATATTGTTGGTCCTACAATATATGATTTATCAAAACTATGGACTTTCACCAACATTATTGTTGACGTTTTTGTTAAAGCAATGTTTTTCATGGGGATCAGTAAGCAGAGGTACAGGGATACATTGGTGGTTTTGAATTGGGATTATGCATTAATGATTTTGTCGCAATACATTTTGTATAACTGTATGCGTCTAGAAATCTTTGTACTTGTGAACAACCCGTGGACAGGTAGCTCCGGCCTTATGTAATCAAATACTTTGTTTAAAATCCAATTGTCAACAGTTTTTGATTAACGACTTTTTGGTCGTTCTATATACATCTTGTGTTATTGATATGAGAAGTAACACGACCCCGGGACCCTTTATTTCCACTGCGACCAATTTGGGGTGTTCAAGACATATCAATAAATTCATATGTACTTTTGAATATTGTACGCATTTGCTTTTAAATCGTTAAAGTTAGTTAAATCGCGTAAAGCTATAAATTATCGTTCAATGTAAACGGGCATCAAATAAGATTAAATATGTTTACAGCAAGAAATGTGCTAAGTAATTTTTTAAGGATAATTATTAACTTTGTACATTTTTATTTTATTTTAGTTACGTAAGTGGTTTATGTTTCGCGAAAAAATACTGTCTTAGGCATACCCGGAAAGGAAACACCAAAACTTTTCTACGCTTCAACAAATACCCCCTTTTATACCAATACATAAAAATTACACAATATTACTCTAATACATACTTATGGCTGGATATTATGGGTTAGATTAAACCAAAGAATATCAAGTTGAGAAACATACTCCTCATTTTCATGGAGTGGTTCTCAACTATAGGGAACACTTAGATATTTTATGCAAGACTTCTATGCATCTTGACCAAAGACTTCCATGATTTGCTCACTTATGTCTTGGACTTCCATGTTCACCATTTGACTAGCCTATTGCATATAATACTTGCACTCTTGATAGGAAAACACACAACACTTCAACACTTAGCAAAAAGATCAACTTTTCCTTCCTTTTCTTCCTTATTTGGCCACGGCAACAAACACCCTTCATATATAATCCATAGCTTGATTTTACAAGACCATACACACATTCACACATCATTCCTATGATAACCTAAGGTGCTTTGAAGGGTTGGCTAAGCATTTGCAAGATTTAATCAAGTGATTTCAAGATTAGGGTTTTCTTGGAAAACTAGGGTTTTCACCCTTTGTTTTCAAGCAAGGATTTAAATCACAAGGGTGTGATTTGTTTTCCCATTTACCACTCATCATACATGTTATCTAAGACCCTACTCATTTCATAATTATGATTTTATGTGTATATAAGTTCTTTATAGCAAGAATCACCATTAGGATACTTTTAAACATGTAAAATGATCTTTGGCTTGTGATCATGGTTTTGTATATTTTTACTCATATTATAAGGTTGATAATATCATGATATGATGGTAATATAAGTATTGTATCATGTTGAGTTAAGTGTAAAAATTATAAGTATAAACTAGTAAGTAAAAGTTACTTATGGAAGTTCATGGAAATATAAGTATGTACCCATTTGGATCTTGTGATTCTTGGACAATATATGGACAAATGATGGATTAGGGACCCTAAAGATGGAATACATGTGAAAATGAGTGTTGTAATAGACTTGTAACAAAGTGGTTAAGCTAGAAAGTTACGAAAACAAGTTTTAACATATTTTTATCAAGAATTTCATTAGGGTCTGTTTGAATTCAATTTTTAAGATATACATTTTATATTTTTATAAAACACTAAGTCTCATGCGGACTCCAAAAGGGTTAAGAACTCGAAAAACTGGAAGAAAATAACGAAAAAGATACGATAAAAAACACGAAATTTACGTAATACCGGTTTTACTTAAAATAAAACTTTTATAAAGCAGTTATAAAATACTTCTAAAACAGAAGTTTAGGATTTTTCAACGATTCGTAATACTTTCTAAGGATTTCAAAATGATAAGAATCGTAATTTTTCAATTAATAACGAAAGAGTTATGAATTTCGCAAGTTTACGATAATTAACACTTTTATAAAATAAATTTTATAAAAAGTTACTGTTCATGATAGAACATTTATTTTTGTAAACATTTTTTAAATTAAACTGAACTTTCACATTTATTTTTGTAAACCTTAAAATAATACAGAAACTTTCAAATTTTTAATTTTTTTTATTTTAAAAATAATTTGGAGAAAGGTGCTCGAAAGAATTACTAGAAACCGGTGCTAAAACTGAAATAAATACGATCGTTTACGATAATTAAAGTTTATAAAGTAAAGTTTATAAGTTTGAAACAGTAAAAAAATACTATTCTCAGCAGACCCCACTTTATAAAAATGTGATAATTTTAACTCTTACCTATCTATTCCTTAACCGAAGACGCTGCTCGTAGGAATCCTAATTAAAATAAGGATTTAAAACGAATAAGTTGTTGCATTTAAGGGTTTTACGCAATTAAATTTATAAAAGTAAAATTTTTAATAACGTCAATGACAATAAAAAGTCTGTCATTAGAAGGATATAAAATACAAATGTAAATATTTTTATATATCATCTTAATACGAAGACGTGGACGTAAGAAACGCGAGAAACGGGTTTAAAACGGGAAAGTTATGCTAGTTTTACTAGACGATAATTATAACGTTTGCTTTATTAACAACGATTTATAAATTTCAAATTTATGGTGATGGCTATTATAGGATTATGTATGATATTAGTTATCGAAGGCATAGTACTTATACGACTATGTTGATTAGGTTGCCTTTCGGATTCGGGTCCTGTGACTCAGTTATTTCACTTACTCGATTATTACTCATTTACTTCACTACTGAGGTGAGTTCATAACCCCATGTTTTACTGGTTTTAAATATATTTTTTGGGTGAGAACATGCTTTGTTTTACAATTGGACGCAAGAAAACTTTGTGAATACTTACTGTTTTTTTTGATATTGCATACATGCAATACTTAGTGTTTTGGATATTGTATTCCATGCAATACTTACTGTTTTGAATATTGTATACCATGCAATACTTACTGTTTTGGATATTGTATTCCATGCAATACTTACTGTTTTGAATATTGTATACCATGCAATACTTACTGTTTTGGATATTGTATTCCATGCAATACTTACTGTTTTGAATATTGTATACCATGCAATACTTACTGTTTTGGATATTGTATACCATGCAATACGCACTCTAAACAATTGCGGTCCTACACTCATACATTTTACAAACCTATGAATTCACCAACTTTATGTTGACCATTTTAAGCATGTTTTCTCAGGTTAATAAGGTACAAGAAACAAGGATACATTGGTGGTCTACATTGTGGAGTCATTTCTATAAAGATTTACGTGCATTACATTTTGGGGATAGTTGTCATGTAGAAAAATCTTCGCATTTTCAAGACATGAAAGTTTAGCCATGAGCTATTTGAAAACAATTAATTTTCTTTTAATCCAATGTATCATTTTCAAACGACACATTTAGTGATCGTTCTCTCATGTCTTGTGTAATGTTATTATGAAGTAACGCTCCCGGATCCTTATTCCACTGCGACCCATTTTGGGGGTGTTACATCAAATACCCAACAACATCTTAATTCATGATGATTATGAAGTCATAAGGGTGGTCTAGGTTTAGGAATAGTCCTTATGATCCAACCTGAACCGAAGGGATTACCCAAGGATAATTTATAGTTTCAGAAATAGCAGTCTCTTTGGCTATGATTGGAGATGAATGAGTGTACAGGGGAATAATGCGACTTAAGGTTGAGCAACACCTGGAACAATACAACAGTGGTGTTAGTAATAACGTCCTGGTAAGCATTGGTTGAAGAATGAAAAAGAAATGTATGGATAAAGGGTCTAAAGAAAGAAGCCCTCTACACACTTTAGGCAGAAACCGGGTTAATACATAATCTATTAGATTCACAAAGATGAATTCTGGTATTAAAGACAAGACATCATGGACCCAATGATGCACTGCACAACCCTTCCCAGCCATTCAAGTTTCTCTCCACAAATACTTGTCTCATTTGTCACGGAGATACACACGACTTCTATTGACTTTCTCACTCCGAGTTGGTTAATATTGAATAAGGTGGCAGTATGATCCTGCCTTTCGAGTACTAAAACTAAAACGCACTAATCGAGTCTAGAGCCAAGAGATTAATAAAATAAATCTCATTAGGACACATTCCATAACAAACACTTGTTAAACATCATCAAGTTCATAAGATGTTAACAAGAGTCCTACGTATTATCCTTGTGATTATGCCAGAACATCAAAGTGATACTTTTAGTATTCATAGTGACGATGGAAATCCTTTCATAGCCATCATCAAACATGCTCTGCGGTAGGTGACTTGCGAGATTCTTTATGAATCAAACTTGTGATAACTGGATATCGATTTTGGTTCAGTAAATGAATTGACGATTTAATCAGAAAGATAGTAACTATCTGATTCACTCTTACCGTGTTGTCTACTTTGAGACGCTCCAGTAACGAGAACGGCTAGCGCAGCTGCGAAACCCTGTCAAGAAGATTCATTTGAATTCTATCTGATCACAAGCAGTATTTATACTGATTAATAGAGAACCGTGGTTATTGCAACCTGTATTGACGAAGTGATAAAGACACTCTCATCCATATATGTCAATTATCACTAACGCAAACCTGCAGGTTACACGATGGTGGCGGTACCTCTCTCCATCTGAGTCGGATTCATTACCACATGCTCATGCTCATGCTCAAACTACAAAGACATACTATAAGCATCAAGATTCAAGAATCAAGAAAGCTCAAGAATTAAAGACAAAGACTTCCAAAAACTCTGATATACAAGATCTTCCTTTAAGATGTCAAGTCTATCAAAGGAGATTGTTAGCAAGCTTTCAAGATGATGCAAAGTATGAGCATGTTGGTCAAGACCCAAGATCGCAAGGTGGCAAGGATCTCAAGGAGAAAGATTTAAAGATCTCAAAACTAAAGACAAAGTCTAAAGACAATGACTAAGGCTCAAGATCAAAGATCACAAAGCATAAAGGAATAAGCCTACAATGAAGACAGAGACTAAGAACACATAAGCTTCATGACAAAATCAATCTCATTGATCTCTATTGAAGGAGTGTCACAATGAACTCACTTTCGGGGGAGATTGTTAGCCTCAAAATATTAGTCGAACATGGACGTTCGTTCATTCTGAAATATTAGGTCTCATGTTTTTGATCATTTATTTATTAATGTTGTAATAGGTATGCTACGGGAAACGAGCTTGTTTTTTAACTCTAGTCTTGTATAAGTTACGGCTTAGCCCCTAAAGTTAATCCCCGAGCCGACCCAAGTCAATACACACGGCCTAAAGGCATCCTTTATAAACCCTAATTTTTGACAATTATAGTCAGCGGAAGCTATCTGGGTATTATTTCATAGTACAACAGTCATAATCAAAGAAAACTACTCATAAAGAAACGTTTTTGGAAAATTTAGTTATCATTCATTTATTCATCAGAGTTTTTACAAAAAGAGAGGTCCCAAAATCTAGAAACATAAAGGTTGAATTGAATAGCAGTTTAACATCTTCAAGTCTGTGCACTCCGTGCCATGATTTGTCAATTACTGAGGATAAATTATGCAAAAAAGTCAACACAATGGTTGAGGTGAAATTCATAGGGTTTATAGTAAATAGTTTGAATACAAGTTATCGTAAATAGTGGGTTATGTTGTTATTGAAAACCGTATTATAGAAAACAGTATTATTGCAATGAGTAAAACTATTATAGAAAACAGTTATCGTAAGTGTAATAATTGCAATGAGTACAATTATTATAGAAAATAGTATTATTGCCCTAAGCTCATGACACCGAGGCCTTGAGAAAATCAATAATCACAAGTAGTTGCCCCAACGGGTGCCTTTGCCAAACACCCGCATAGTGATTCAAATGAAGTGCGTTTGGTTACATAAGTATGGCTCACTACGGAAGCTCGAGTCCCAAATAGTCTATTCACAGCATTCACGCGTAACTCCGAAAAGTAATTAAACGGTTCATGATAGTGGGGTCTTAATGGCAAAAGTAAGGACTTAGGAATAATCATATAGAATAGATATAGTTGGAAAAAACACTTGTATTTATGGTTTATAGATGTATCCCCCTCGCGGGTTATGAAACATTAGAAGACTTTAAAAGCGAGGCTATGACCTTCACCTTTAATAGGGGAAATTTGATTGTGGCAAAGTAAATCAGTGAAGAAAGTTTATGGCATTGGTCACGCAACCTGAGGCAATATATGGTCAATTCTTAGTTTGATTGTTTAGGTTTAAAACTTTACAGAGTTTCACATGCTTATTGATTTATTAATTTACTGGAATTATTGTATCAATGTTCGGGGTATCATAATTCAGAGGCATGTAGTATCGTTTGAGGTGCCAGAGCACTTTAATCGTAAATCCGGCAACTCGTCAAAACAAAATACCCAAATGGAATCCCCTCAACATGAAATTCCTCATAAACATGATACAATAAGTTTTAAGTTTTCTTCCAAAAGCTAGTTCTGATGATAAATTACATTTAATATGATATAACGTAATTGTTTTTAATAATTGCTGTTTCGATCGGATGATCAATAACGATAAATGTGTCGGGTTTTAATAAAATCGAGTTTTATAATATTAATATATATTTTTATAATTTATATAAAAATATTATATTTTATATTTTTAAGTTTGCAAAAATGGCAATATATACCCTTTATTTATAAACTTTTACAATTCTATTCCTTTATATATAAAGTATATATAATTTAAACCTTTACCTTTAGAACTTGGCAAAACAACCCTTGTAGTTATAACTTTAGAAAAATGACATTTTCAGTCCCTCTAGTTATAAATTTCAGAAAGTTACGATATATACCCATATGCATGAAAACATTTTGCAAATCAAGTCCAAAATTCATAATTTTGATATTTTTGAATTCCAAAAGAGTTTTGCAGCTTATGACTTATTAGAATAAGCTAAAATAAGTAGAGTTTACAAGCTTATAGCTTATGGAAAGGGCTTGTGAACTAGAAAATCCAAAATTGGTTCGTTTGGTTTAGAAAAATCAACCCGATGGGTTTAAGCTTTTAAGACACGATTTAAAGTTTATAAAAGTGATAATAGAGCTTATTAGAATAGCTTATCATAACAGCTTATGACTTTTGCTTATAGATTTTATAAAAATGAGCTTTTAGGTTTTAGGGTGCATTTGGTTTTAGGAAAAACCAAACCGAATGGGTTATGGTTCAAAGCTTCTAACAAGAGCTTATATATGATCTTAGGAAAGCTTATTAAAGATTTAAAATAGAATATTAGCTTATTGAACAATATTTTGAGCTTACTTGAGCTTATAAGGGTCGAATGGGCTTATTTGGGTTCGTACGCCTAAGAAATGAATCAAGGACCTTCTTTTCTTGTTTCTTGGCTTCAACTTGCTGAGTTCTTCCTTTCTTCTCTTCTATGGCATGGTTAGATCATAACTTTGAGAGTGTTTTGAGTTTAAATGATGAGATATGAAGATATGTATGTATGCGTGTGTATTTAAAGTGCTAGGGAAACTTAGAGGCCAAGATTACTTGGAGTAGGTATCAAGGGCTACAGAGTAGTGACTAAGGGTTGCTAGAGGTGAGTATGAGGGGTTATGATAGTAGCTATGCATGGTGGAGAGTGGTGGAAGGTCACGGCTAACCAAGGAGGTGATAGAGGTGCTTTCGTTTGCTTGGTGGCCAAGGGAGGTGATGGAGGTGCTTGTGTGCTTGCTTGGTGACATGGTGGTGATGTAATAGTTGTGCTTAAGGTGTTAGGGTGCTAGTTTAGTTGTTAATTGGTGTTAAAAATGAAGGAAAAGGGTTTATCTTTGTCGGGTTGGTTTTGGTTACGGGTTAGGGTTTTTGGTTTTAAATTCGAGTTAGGGTTAGGGTTTAGGATAGATTAGGGTTTAGGATTGAGGTTTAGTGTTAAGATTAGGTTTTAGGATTAAGGTTTAGGGTTTAGAATTAAGGTTTAGGTTTAAAATGAAATTAGGGTTTTATAGTTTCGTTTAGGGTTTAGGGTTTTAGATTAGGGTTTTAGGATGATTTAGGGTTTAGAAGTTGTGCATTAAGTATTATACCTTGTGCTAAAGTGGTGGTAAGAATTTAGAATGAATTTGGAGGGAAAATGAGTTAGTTTGAATTCGTGCTTCATGGATTTATACATTGAGCTTAAATGAGTTGTACATTGACTTGGAGGGAAATTATATTCCAAATGTTATGCATTGTACACTTGTACACATGTTTGAAGGCTTGCACATTCATTTTATATGTATAATTAGGGTTTTGATATAAAACATTACGGATAATTCTGCTTTTGATATAACATTGTAAATGGTACGTTAAATGGATAAGTGTAGTCTGGTTAAAAATGATATTAAGATATAGACTTGACATATTAGGATGTTTACATGATATAAACATAGATAGAATTGGCATAGGTAGGTTGCGTGAGCTCGTTTACTGTAACACTCCCATTTTTACAATATAGCAGTGGAAGCTAATCTGGGTATTACTTCATGGATACAATAATCATAATCATAGAAAACAACTTTAAAAGAGATGTTGTTGGAAAATTTTAGTTATCATTCATTATAATCAAGATGTTTTACAAAATGCAGGTCCTAAAAATCTTGAAAACTTCATGTTTGAATGATACAGTTCAACCACCTCGAGTCATGCCAATCCGTACGCAACTTGACTCTATTATCTGAGATAAAATGCTAATAAAAAGGGTCAACAAAAGGTTGAGTGAAATTCATAGGTTAGAAATGTAATAGTTAAATACAAGTTATCATAATTGGAAATGTTGGTATTGCAGGAATAATTGTTATGAAGAACATTATTGTCATAGTGAACAGTATTATCACCCTAAACTCATGAATCACATAAAGAGAGAAAGAGATATTAAAGAAGTTATTGGAGATACTACCCATAGAGATTTTTGGGAGATATTTACCCAAAGAGATATGGGGAGATATTACCCAAAGAGGATATTGGGAGTTATTACCCAAACGAGATATTGGGAGATACTACAAAAGAGATATATATGAGAGATTGGGAGACTGTTTTTACCCTAAATAGATATTTCCATGTTACTAGGCAATTAATATATCAAGATAGAATTTTGTTTAGATTACATTGCATTCATGATTTTATAGTAGGTGTCACTGGGTTTATAATGATATGTGAGATTAATGAATCATCACGTCTTTGAAAAGTAATCACAATGTTATAAGATAAATGAGTATGTGAAAGATGTTTGTAACAAGGCAATGTATCCCCCTCACGGGTTTATAAAACAGGTAATTAAGTAAAGGCGGGTTTATGGATACTTACTGATATTTAGATGTAATAAATATATGCCAAAATGAAAGATGACGACCTTATACAATCTTATCCAAGGGAAGGGTTGATATAGCAAATGTTAACTAAGCATGTCCAGTCACGCCAAACCTGAGAGTAAATATGTGAGTTCTTAGAGTTTTGTACTCTAGGAACTTTAGTTTTAAGAGTTTTGAGTTTGATTGAAGTGTTGAATTATTGTATCACCGTTTGGCCATCAATATTCAGAAGTCATTCAGTAAACGTTTGCAGGAGCTAGGGTACTTTAATCGTAAACCAACAACTCAGTCAGAACGTAATACAAGATGAAACTCCTTAATATGAAGTCCCTAGTATTGTGTTGTGATATAATCGGTTTTTAAGCGTTTTAATAAATCATTGGAAAGTTAAGCATGAGTAAGAGTTAATTTGTAGTTATGCTTATTAAAGTTATGTCTTGTAAGGTTTTAAACATGATTTTATACTTTTTCAAAATGTTACATTTTAGACCCTTGAGTTTAAAAAGTGGCAAAATATACCCTTGGGGTTTGCACTTTTACGAGTTTGGTCCTTTAAGTTTAAAAGATATACCAAGTAAACCTTGCACTTTGAAAAGTGACATAATAGACCCCTATAGTTATAACTTTGATAAAATGACATATTCAGCCCTTCTAGTTATTAATTTCAGAAAGTTACGATATATACCCCTTGCATGGATTATAATTACAAAACATGTCCAAATTGCCATGCAAGCTTATGTTAACATTTCAAAAGATATTTATAAGTTATAATAAACTAAAATATGAAGTTTTAACGTAACGCAAGTTTAAAATAACGATTCGTTAGGCTAGGAAGCAAAACGGGTCAAATTAGGGTTTCAAAACGTAAACGCGCGGGTTTTAAGTTCAAATTCCTTCAATAATCAATAAAGTGGTTATTTTAACATTAGTTAAGCATGCTAGGATAGATTATAACAACATTTAACTATTATAACATTTAGTTTTAAGAAAAACGCGAAATTAGGGTTTCGGGTGTACGGTTTTGGATCAAAATGGAAAATGAGCATGAATTGAGTTATGAAACTTTAACAAGAGTTTATTTAGGATCATATGAACATTATAAGAGTGTAGGAGCAGAAGTAGAACATCTAGAACCTGGGTTTGAGCTTAAAGCTTGAAAACGGGTTGAAATCGGGACTTTTAGCTTCGTACGCCTAGAATAACGACTCCCGGGCTTCTTTTCTTGGTTTCTTTTGCTTCACTTCTGTTCTTGGGACTTCTTAGGATCTATTAGAATTCATATTGAGCAAAGGATTGCTGCTATGATGGGTTATAGAGGAGGAAGTGGGGGATGAGTAGAAATGACACACAAGGACCCGTATTTTATTACTATTTTGAGATCAAAGATCTTAATAAACTTATAAGATCTAGTCTTGACACATGCAGGGGCTAGTATATGATGTGTAGAAGCTATTAGATGTGGTGTATAAGCTAGAAAACTAGCTTTGATGTGTTGTTATGCCCACGTGGTGCCGCGGCTTACAAGAAGAAAAAGGAAGGCCATGTGCTCTCATATTTGACCAAGGAATGGTATAAGTAGGTGACTAAGCTGCTTAATGGATTCTAGAAGAGGTTCACATTGGTTATTTGGACTTGGTAGCAATTTAGAGGGTCAAATGGTTCATTGAAGTAAACCGGGTATTATTTTGGTTGACGGTTTCTTCAAATGTTTTAACAAGGTACATTGTGTTATAAATGATTAAGGAATGATGGAATAGGTTGTTAAGGTCTGGGATTAAAGTAATTAGCAAATATTAGCAATTCGTTTGGGTTAAAATGGATTAGAATTGAAGAAATGGGAGTACGGGTTCAACTAGGACTCGTTTAGGGTTTTCTTGACTTTTTTGGCTTATATTTGGTATACATTTGATTAGGAATGATAGGTTACTGATCCTAGGACCTATATAAAGTATTATCAATGAAGTTTGGTTGTTGGTTTAAGTTATAATTGGTTGAAATTGAGAAAACGGGTCAAAATTACAATTAGGGCATAATTAAGGTTTTCTAGATTCGTTTCTTGTATAATTGAAGTAGAATGATGAAATGATAATGGATTATGATTGAAAATGTTGTAATTTATGTTATTATAACTTATTCAAGTATTGTTTTAAGTTTACAATGGATAAAAATGAAGAAACGAGTCATGGTTTAGAAGCTAGCTCTGTTTTTAGGGTTTAGGGTTTTGAGTGCATAAAGATGTATGAAAGTTTATGAATAGAATATTTAGGGTTTATATATTGTATAATGAGTGTAGTATCTTGTACACAAGTGATGGTGAAGAAATTAGAATGAAAATGGAGGTAAAACGGCTATTTTAGAGATCATGCTTAATGACTTGTACATTGAGCTTTTAGAGATTTGTACTTTGACTTGAGGGATTTTATATTTCTAAATGAAGATATGCATATTACTTGTACATATGCTTTAGTAGCTTGTGCATTCACTTTAGGGGTTAACCCTTCTATGAGATTAGGGTTTGGAGGTATATGATAACGGTTTAGAGCCCGTTTTGATATAACGTTGTGAATGGTACATTATAGGAATAATGTACTTTGTAATAAAGATATTATTTTCTATATTGACTTGATGTTATGATGTTTGCTTTACATATATGAAGACAGGATTGCATAGATAGGTTGTGTGAGATTGTCTACTTTAGTTTATGAGACATACTGAGATATATAAGTAATGTAATAAAGCGAAAAATTTCCCCGTATAATTGTAATAATAGTAAAATAGGTTGATGAAAATTCTTGAGTTGTTATAGAGAGAGAGTGAGATTGGAGAGAAAATAGAAAAAATGAAATGTTTATTATGAAATCAACTTGTACCTTTTCCTTGGTGGAAAAGGTATATATATGCCCCGACACTTAAAGTGACGTTCGGGTATTTAACTAGGACATGGCTCAGGTTTTTGCTTGGGATTAAAACCGGGAAACATATTACAATATTAGATTATCTATCGAGCCCGATTTCTGATATTATCCTACTACAACATTAACTAAGTAATTGACCGAGACTTAAATACATAATGAACGAACTTCTTGTTCGACTCAATATTTTAAGGCTAACACACGCATTTCTATCAACTTTCTCACTCCGAGTTAGTTGATATTGAAAAGGTGGCAGTCTGCTCCAGCCTCGGTCAATAAAAAGCAAAGTTGCACAAACTGAGTTAGAGCAAAAGATATCATCCATTATCTCATTAGGACACTTGTCAAATTATGCTTGCTTAGTCATCATAATGTGAATAACAAGATATACATTTAGAGTCCTACACATTATCCTTGTGATTTTGCCAGAACATCCGAGTGATATAATTCACAGTGAAGATGAAAATCCTACTTGAGCCAACATCAAACAAGCTCATGGTAGGTGACTTGTGTGATTCTATATGAATCAAACTTGTGACAACTGGAAAGAAACGATGGTGCGATTCTATAAGAATCAAACTTGTTCCAGGTTATGAATTGACGATTGATGATGAATTTTGAAATGATTAACACTCTCAATGTGTCACAAAACCACTTTAGTAAGTGAAACATTGATTGATTTTTAAATTGATTTTTTATTTCAATCAGTGAGATAGTAACTCGCTGGTTTACTCTTATCGTGCTGTCTGCTTTGAGACGTTTCGATAATGAGAACATGCTGAGTTAGATGAATCTAATACAAATGTGTTAGAAATATTATATACTTTAGTTGGAAATCATGTCAAGGAGATTCTTCTTAAATTGAATCTACCTGCTCACAGGTCGATCCTTACGGATTCGAAGGTTACTCCAACCAAACATGGGCGAATGATAAAGCCATATTCCCCCCCGCTTTATTGCACTGTTTAATGCAAAATACTTAAGATGGAGGTGAATGTACCTGGTTCCAGCTGACTCACAAGATTTCTAAGCCACATGCTCATACCTGACGAAAACTAAAGACATCATGAGCTCACGTAATGTTTCAAGAGCTTACGCTACTTCTGATACCGTACATCTTTCTTGAAGTGACGAAGTATTAAGTCAAGGATTCAAAGAAGTTTTTGTCACTCTTTTTTGATACACGACGTCTTTCTCGAAGTGACGAAGTGTTAAAGTTAAAGAACCTCAAGAAAGATGCATTATTAAAGCTTTTCAAGTTTACATATCAAGAAAGGTATGAGCATGTCGGTCCAGAAGTCACAAGTTCACAAGATGGCAAAGTTTACAAGATGGCAAAAAGAGATTATGCTTGGTTGATGATCTCAAGGTGTTCAAGATCACATTCAAGACAAGCTAAGAAACAAGCTCTAACCTAAAAGTCAATGATCACTACATCAAATCACAAGTCAATGATTGAAGTTAAACGAGCTCAAGACTAAAGATAAAGCATTGTATTCTAGGTTTAAGTTTTTGTAAAATGGAGCGACCTCCCTTAGGGGGAGATTGTTAGGAACACGAAAGTGTCGGTCGCTTCCATAGATAATAGTCATTAGCTCATTAAGTAATTTTTGGAAACTTACATAGTTAGTTAGCAAAGGCCCATGGATTAATCCATGCAAGCCCAAGCCCATGTGCCATTTGTAAGTATAAATACACCTCTCCATGCCTTAGAGAGGTGGTTGGTTGTTCATTTTTCACACATAATATTACAAGTTTACTTTCTCTCTCTAAGTGTTCATCTAACCCTTTCTCTCAATAAAATAATCTATTTCCCTCTCATCTCGTATGTTATTTGATTAGTCTTCATGGTGGGTTTCCATTTATATCCAACAGAGTTAAACACTTTTCCAGTAGGTTTCCATTCTTTTCTCTTTTTATTTTTCTTAGAAGCAGATTTATCACGCACATTCATACTATTCACATGATCAATTAAACACATAGCATGATTAGCATCAAACAAACATTCATTGCATACAGAACAAAGAGCCTGAGCACCTTTAATAGGACGCTTAACATATTCATTATAGATATTTTTAGAATCAGAGTTCTGTTTAGTTCAACTTTAGATCTTAACTTTTCTAGATTGACTTCTACTTTAATTCTTACTATTACTACTTGGTGTCGTGATCCTATCATTTTTCTTTGTATTACCTAAAGGCTTTGATCCGCTAGCACTAGTAGAAGGTTTTACTCTTGAAGAAGACAATAGAGGTCTGTTAGTTACTTTAGGAATGTTGCCTGATGATGTGACAGTGTCAGTAAATCGAACTATTTTCTTCTTGTTATTAGGCGTGACCGCAACTAATTTCTCAGAAAGTATCTCTAATATAACCTAGCAACTCTTGAATGAGCTTAACATACATACAGGCTGAGTAGGATGCACTATCTAAATGGTTTTGTGATTTAGCTTGTTCAACTACCTCCCTAAGAATAGCAGCTTATTCTATAGTATGCTTAAGGTAGTATTCATGAGCTTCCCTATTATTCTTAACCTTAGGTGCCAAAATTACTAGGTCAAGCTTATACATTCCTAGAGCAATAGTGGCGGCCTTTGGCATCTGGGCAGCATTATCAACTATGTCTTTCCCTTTTAATTTTCTAAGATCATTTTTTAATGCTGTTATGACGAATACTTTTTCCTGAAGTTGAGCATTTAAATCAAAATTTCAACAAACTTTTGATTTACTTGATTAACCAAAGATTCAGTTTGTTCTTTAGCACGAACACGTGATGGTTTAATTGAATGATAAAGTTGTTTATAAGTCTGTTTCAAATGCTCATTTTAGAATTAGTTTTGTCACTCTATGTTCCAGTTCAATGTTGATAGTTTCAATTTCATCTAAGTATTTTTTTACACTTTCACTGGTAAAAGTTTCATTGACACGCTTAATATGTGCTTTCAACTTCTTGATTGTTGTGTCTTTTACTTGAAGCTCAGCTTTCAAATTGTTTAATTCAAACAATTGATCAAATGAAGGTTCAATTTGGTTCACAAATGTGTTATTCTTTTGAAAAATTTCTTTATTGAGTTGCATTGCAATTTCAAGAGAAATACAATGTTGTTTAAGTTCAAAAAATCTTTTTGAAAGTCTATTATACTTATCTTTTTCAACCATGTTGTGTTGTTTGATAAGCTCAGCTTAAGTTCCAAACCACTGTTGCACATTTCCACATATTTCCACATAATCATTTCATTGAAAAAAATAATTCACATTTACAGAAGTATTCTCTCAACAAAGAATTTACAACAATATTCATAATATCTTAAGAAATGATTTGATCCAAGAGTCGATCAGTTTCAAACAAAAATTGTTTCTTTTAAATTTCAAAACACTCTTTGTCTACATGATACTGTTGAACAGCAACTTCCATCTGGTTAAAAACTATTTGTACTTTCGTTACCTAATTTAAAAGATCTTTATCAAAAACATTAAATATGTCTTTTAAAGTCTTTAAAAATGGAATTATTTCATTTTGAAAAATAGCTTTAGTGTGTTCAAACCCTCATTCACCTTCTGTTAAAGCATTAGGCGTGATCCGCCTTTTCACCACATTGTCAAATTGGATAAGATGATATTTAAACTTTTTAAGGCTTGTATTAACCAGGCTTACCTTAGGAAGTTCCTGAGGAGCCTCAATTTTGACAGGCGAAGAAGCAGATTGGTCAATAATAGGGTGTAAACCTTGTTCATCAGACACTTCTCGTTGTGGGACAAAACGTTTACCAAAATCTTTAGATAATCGATTTAACTCAGCATAATCAATTTGTTTAGTGTTAACTTTCTTTTTTGACCATTAGATCGCTTTGTTTTAAAGCATTTCGGATGACCTCTCTTCTTCAGCATCAAAGTCTCTTAATAATTGTAATGAAATCATATGGTTTCCCTTAACCAATAACATTACCTTCATATAGCAGATTGGACTAAATCTGCTGAGCTTTATTAAGATAGAAAGGATTTTGAAAACCAAAAAAAAAAAAAAAGGAAAAGGGGTTTATTTTTCAGGTTGTTATCATAGAATACTTGTGGTTTCGTATGCATATGCACCAATTTTGGTGCGGATTGACCTATTTTACAGACAATGCTTATCCAGTTCTTTAACTTTCTTTTCAAAGCAATTTCTGTATCATTCATTCTTAGTTCTTTTTCCTTGGATTCGATTTTGGAAAAACATTTAAGTGTTTTTGTTAACAATTCTTTCCTTTAATGCTGAGATCGGAGTTTGTTTTAATTTCTTTTTCAAAATCCGCAAATTGTGCTTTTTTCTCCCGAATTTATAATGTATTATAAGCTTTTTTCGATACCTTAAATCACATTTTGTCTTTTTCTCAGCCAATTTTACCCCGTTATTTGTATCTTTCAGCTCAGCATTTAAGGTTTCATTTGGCAATTTTAAAATGTCATTATAGACCTTTGCTATAATTAGTTACTTGATTGATAGAATTAAAAAGTTGTTCAAACACAGATAATATCAAGGCATTTTGTTGTGCAGAAGAATTTGTATCCTGAACAGCTGCAGTTTGTGATTCAATCAGATACTGAGAGTACGGAATGATATTACTATCACTATGTATCTCATTCTCTGAATGTTCCACAAAATGAGAAGGTTCAGAATACGGCATCTCTTGCACACTTTGATTTAGCATATCATTATTAGTGTTGTTAGAGATTGGTATCGGAGAGAAAAAACCCCAAAAAAAAAAAAAAATTTTTTTTTCTAATTTCGTAAACTAGACAAATTGGCCATAAGAACTGCTTTGGCTATAGAGATCTCATCACAGTCAGAATCATATGCATCCAAATCATCTGCTTGATAAGTTGCATTGTGTGTGATGACCGACTGTGTAACTGGACCTTCTGCAATACCAGGATCTGCCAAGAATTCCAATTCTTCCTCAGTAAGAACTTTACCATTTCCTTGAGCTTCGACCAATAGAACTTTTTCCCTGAACCACGTAGCATCCTTTTTCCTCTTTGGCTTTGGACACTGTCTTGCCATATGACCTTCCCCTTGGCAGTTAAAACACTTCACAATCCTTTGTTGACCTGAATAATTCCCTCCTATCTTGTTCCTGAAGTACCAGCAGCATAAGAATTTTGTCTCCCCTGAAGTGGTTAAACAGTTACTCTTCCACCATGAATAGTTTCTTTTTGTCTTGGGTTGGATGAGTTTCTTAGCTGATTATTTGTAGATGGGAAACGAGATATGACGACAGTAGACAAAAATGACATCATTTTGTTGATGGCATCAATAGGGTCATCTCCTTGCTTAAACACAGGAACTGCTAGACCGGAGTCTATTTAAGGAAATTCAGCAAGGTTTGTCTGTTGATTAACTATGGAGATAGTATATTCAATTTGAGGAACAGATTGTGGTTATGGACAAGCCTCTTGATGAATAGTTGATGAGTAAGCATGTGGATACGGTGCTGATGGATAAGTGATTGCATGTGGTATGGATGGATAAGTAGTTGAGTAATGTTGTGTGGGATGAGTTGATCCATATTGATGAGACTGAGATGGTTAAAACTGTTGTTGAAACTGAGGATTGTTGTATGAAGACAGATAAGTGTTGAAGTGAGGTGGTGTCATTTGATGATTCGCAACTAGTGCAAGTGGGTCTTGATTGCGTTCACGCATAAGACGGACTTCATTTGCATGGAGTTCGTGTTGTTCAAGATGATGCATGAAGCTGGTCAAAGTTGGTAGTATGCAAATCTTTTACAAGCTTGACATCAGTCACAAACTTACTCCATTCAGGTGAAAGACTGTTTAAGAACTTGGTATTTACTTGAAATTGATCCAGTTTCATGTTGTAAATGTTCATGTCATTGATCAGCTGAGTAAATCTCAAGTAATACAGATAAAGTGATTCCCCCTTTATGTGAGTAAACTTATCAAATGCATCATACAGTTTGCACTCCTTTTCCTGCTTTGTTAAAGAAGTACCTTGCATTAATAGTTGAACTTTTTCCCATAGATCCTTGGCAACTCTGTGATGATTCACAAGTGAATAGATATCAATTGGTAGACCTTGAAGAATGATATTAATTGCCTTCATATCACAATCGGAATAAATTTTCTTAGTAGGAGACAATTCAACATATTTCTTTGTCCTGGTCACACTATTTTCTTTAATTGTAGGCCAAATGAGTGAACCGTGTTCAACTGATTCAAGTATCATTCTTCCGTGCTCTCTGTTTTACATGTACAGTTCCATTCTACTTTTCCAGGAATCATACAGGTTTTTGTCCAACATTGGTGGACGATTTTCAGCACCAGAAAGTATCATGTACTAAGCAAGAGTATTCTTTTGTCCAGTTGGAATCATTGAATCCATTTTAATTTTGATGTTATTAGATTACTTGTCGATCGAACAGTGATACGAAATAATTGTGTTAAAGTGAGTTGGTTTGAAGTGTTTTAGGTCTTAATAATACATGGGATTTTACTATTCTTTATTAAACCATAAAATAACGTTTCACGAGATTTTACAAATCAAATAAATAAACCGTATAATTCACGAAAGCAAATATTATTAATTCGCCTCTAAAACGGGTATTAATTCGCCTTCAAAGTAAGGATTAAATTTCCTTCCAAGTAAGTGGATTAAATCTCCTTCAAAAGAAAAATTAATTCGCCTTCGCATAATATTTAAACAATTTATTATTTCCTAATGCAAGTGATCTATTTTCTAAATGTCTCATATAGAGGTCGTTCTGTATTACTTTGAGATATGATAATCATGAAGTCACACGCCCCCGGTTGCCATTATACTCTGATATTTTAGGGGTGTGACAAAGTAGGATTAGTTTTACACCATACTCAAGCACCAGAAAGGCATGATATCAAAACACTATGGATGAAACAAACTCCCTTCGTCTACGACATCCGCCTCGGCTACATGTCTATAATAAACTACGTCTATCAGAATTGTCTTATCAAGCTTTGACTCTATTCTATTATTTTATCGTCACGTGTTAATCTTCTCTCTCGCCACGCAAACACTCTAAATCGTAACGATTAATTATTTCATTCAAAGTAATTAATCTATTCAATTAACAAGAAGTTTATTGAAAACGTCACTAAATCTTAGTTAAATCTTCTCTCGGCTTGACAACTTGATTATCTCATCCGGAATAATCAAAGTATTTTTAATTAGCGAAAGGTTAATTAAAATGTCAATCAAATTTTGTCAATCATCTCTAAACCTCTTCTCGGTCTAAAAATCTTGACAACTTAATTATTTCATCGGAAATTATTTTAGTTCATTTAATCAAACGAAAAGTTAATTAAATGTGTCAAGTATTTTCCTTTTATCTTCGACGTCGTTTTTTGAGAACTAGGTTATCTAAAATAATATTACTAGTAGTTCTCGATGTATTTTAATAATTGTATATTGATAAAACTAGTCAAAATCGAAAAACCAAGAAAAACTTGGTCATCAGATAGGCGGCCCCCTTAGCTCTAAGGGGACCGGCCGTGTTCAAAGGGGCGGCCCCTTTATCACTAAGGGGGTCGGCCACTTAAAATCGCCAAACAAACTTTTCTTCTGCTAAATCTATTACCAAATACTCCATTTCACATTTCCCTCTTCCCCTACTACTGCTGTGACGAACACACACATCCCAAATCATTAAAATTCAAACCTCCAAACACCTAATCGATCAAAATTCGCAAGGGGCCAACACCAACAACGTGATTAACAACATCTATTGTAAGATTTTCCATACTTTTTTCTTTCGATTTCATCCAATTTTGCTCTTAATCAAAATTGGGTATTTTTCATATTTTTTGTGTCTTTTATATTCTTGTGATTAGGTCTAGGTAATTCATAATTATAATGATTCCCGTAGTAATAGAAATTCGAAATTCCCAATAGGATTGAATCACTAAAAAAAATTTAGGTCGAAAATTTCATAAGAATATATATACATTTTCATTTTTTTTAATTTCAAAACAAAAACTTATACATTGTTGATTCACGCCAAAAACACGTTAAAATGATCATATATTGATTATCGAAATGTACATATTTCAATATATATTTTTCGACATCATTAGTCAAGGTTTTTATTCACGCCAAAAACATGTTATATTGATTATCGAAACATACATATTTCAATATATATTTTTCGACATCATTAGTCAAGGTTCTCAAAAATAAATGGGTGTTTGGATCATTTCTTAGGATCGTAGTCTAGAGTCGAAATGACCATCACCACATTTTTGTCACGTGTATAGACACATAACAAACTCATATTAGTCATCAAGATATATAATTCATATATATATATTGATATATTAAATAAAATTTCAAAAATAAGGGAGCGTTTGTTTTATCATTTTAAAGTGTAGTCTTGAGTCACACTTTTGTTAAGTCACACGTAATGAACTCAACTTAGTCGGCAAAATATACTACGTAATGTATATCTTTCGACGGTCTTAGTCAAGTCATATGTTAATAGAGGAGTGTTTGGATTATTTCCTAGAATTTTAATCTAAGATCGAAATAATCTTTACTCTACTTATTTAGCATCGAAACACTTGACAAGATTATACTAGGTGTCAAAATATATAATTCAATATATATTTTTCGATACTCTAGATTGAGTCAAAATTAAACTAAGGAATGTTTGAATTACTTCTTAGGTTTTTATTTTTAGAGTCGAAGTAATCTTTGTTCCACATATGTTGTTTTTAAAACATCATTTTTTTGTAGTAATATTCTATTTTGTTGTTGTCTTGTTTAGGTGATAAACATGCTTCGAGCAATTATTGGTGATACCTCCCTCACCTAAATCATATATCCCTAAAGTATTCGAAATACCCGCTTTCTCTCCCGTCCTTGCTCAATTCTATAAACCAATCGAAAACCGTTACATTCACGAGGGCCGAGTCGTGGATCAACTCTATTACAAATCCAACGGCATTGAGCGAATGTTCACCGATATTCGCTTCAATTGTCTTTTTGAAATCAATAAGCCAATCGTTCCACGATTCATACTAGACTTTTATAGTCAAGTCAAAGTCCAAATCGATGAGTACGGTTATATTCTAATCTCATTAATGATTCAGATGAATTAATCACTCTCTCACTTGCATAATTCGTTCAAATTCTCAGAATTCCATATAATGGTTAAGCCGTCTTCACGAATGAATGGGGTCTTGCATATCTTGCATACTCCCAAGAGACTGAGGGACCATATCATACCCATCTTCCTACTCCCGACAAAATTCGTCGCTTTCTTCAATTGGAACATACCGAGTCGAATCGTACCATCAAAAGCAAAAATGTCATTCTCACTCCTAATCAAATTCTCACCAAAGAATTAAGACAAGACATGAAGTGTTGGGAAGAACTCATTCGTGAGAATGAGTTCGGACTAGGAGGCCACCGGGACCATATTTTGGCTAGTCTCGATCACATGTTATATTGCATTATTGCTGAAGAACAATACAATCTTGCTTATTTCATTGACAAATGAATTGAATGTACTAGAGCTACTCCAACTGCCAATCTTCCTTATGGCATGTTTTTAACTCGTCTCTATCGACACGTCATGGAGCATTATCCTCATCTTGACAATGGCATTTACAATGTCATTGATCGAGTAATGCGTCCACTTGCTCTAAAATAAACTCAAAAACCTCGAAGTGATTGTGGAATGCCAAAATCCAGTCACTTCATCTCATCATCATCCGGTCATCATCTTAGATCCTCCTTTCATCATGATGAAGATGTAGGTACTTCTCGTGCAAGTACTCCATCCTTTTCTACCTACCTCAACTCCCTTCGTCCACTCAATTACCAAAGATACGACATTCTCACTTCCTCTTAACAAGGTGATGATCTTCTCTTCGAGCGACAAACTACCTTGCTCAATCAAACGCAACAAATCCATGAAGAAGTTAGAGGAGGATTCAAATCATTCGGCAAGGCATTACGAGGAGTTTTCGGAAAGAAAAAGAAATGAAGATGCTGAATGATGATTAGCTCGGTAGAATATTTTGTTTATGACTTAGTATGAACATATGTTTATGTTTAATTACTTGTGTGATGACAACCCGACTTAGTCGGACGTATGTGAACTTTTTTAGATTGCTTAGAACCTCTAATCATTATGTGTTATTAGTATGCTCTTTATATTTATCTTTGTCTCATATTTATATACTAGTTGCATGCATATATGATATATTTGTTTCATGCATATATATGTTCACATAAGACTTGCTACAAATTGATCACCAAAACAAAACTTTTCTCACAAAATTTGAGCAAAAATCAAATTTTAGGTCATCTGAAAATTATCAGATGGGCGGCCCCCTTATTAATAAGGGGGCCGACACCATAGATAAGGGGGCCGACCATACAGATCATGGGTTTTACTGTTTCTTTCTGCTTTTTAACTCACTTTTACCTAGCCTCGGCTATCCTTACCCAGAAAACTCGAACACATTTTGGAAACTCTTAAACTAATTCAAATTAATTCCATTTCCAAACTATTATCTTCCAATAAATTCCCTTCATATGTTTACTATCACTTCATCATCTTCTTCATCCATTATCAACCACCATAAACCTCCATGGCATCCACTAAAGCTTCAATTTCCAAACCTTCCAAAAGACCAAAAATGAACATCATACCACCAAAATAATTATTCATTGACCTCGCTCATGATGACACCAAAACTCCTTCCCTAAATTACCAAGTCTTATCACCAAGTGCCCCAAATGCACCCTCAAAAACTCCATCCACCGTAGCCACTTCTTCATCTTCCATTGGTTACAAACCCAAATCACCAACCTCCTCTACATCACCATCAACCAATGGTTACTTGAACTCACCAATGTCTCCTCCTCCAAGAGTACCTCCACCACCTCCAACTCAAGAAAGTGGTTACATGGACATCACTCTCACTCTTTTACCAATCACTTCACTTGACATCCAATTCAATACTCCATCACCTTCAATACCGTCACCACCTCTCTTTGGTCATCCTATTTCATGGAATCTACTTGAAGCACATGGAGCAACATGCTTGTGCTGTATCCACAATCGTAGACTTATCCTTGGCTTAAGTGAAGAACTTCAATATATGTTCTCCTATATCCAACACATGCTTTCACAATCACCACCACCAAATTCACCACCACCACCATCACTTTCTCTAAACTAAACATACTCTATGTTTAGTCACTTATATTTTTAATAATTTTTTAACCAACCCTTTTGCAAGCAAGTCCTATGGAATTCTAGGAATATTAGAAACTTTGTAACTTTTGTTTATGTATGATGTATTATTATGCCTTAAGCATAATATTTCTTTTTAATGCATGCTAGTTGTATGATTGTGTATTACACACAATTTTTATAATTGAATGAATGGACTTTTATGCTTTTAAATATGCAATTGTTGGTTGTCTCCTATATGAATATATAGTTGAATTTAATTAATTGATGGTTGGCTAATATTTATTGTCACCATGTTTAAATATTTTATGACATTGCTATATGTTAGAAACATTGGTGTTGTTCTTCTAACTTGTTTTTGTAGCAAAGTAACCATAGCTCGATTCTTTGGTGCCCTCGAACGAGGGGGATTACCCATCAAGGGAGAGCGGTTGTACCATCGATTTTACATGTAATCATCGACGAAGCCTTTTTGATTCTACAAAAAAGGGGAGAAATAGAAATAGCACTCACAAAATACTTGCTTAAAAATAATTTTATATTTAATGAGTTTAGATTTTGTAATCATCAAAAATGAGAAGATTGTTGATAGAAATAATGCCTAAAAACGTTATTAATATTTTTCGACCTCTTTACGTTTTGATAATCACAAAATGTAAAAACGCTCAATGTAAAATTAAACGTAAACAAGTAATTAGTAGTAAATTTTCATTTCGAAAATTTAATCATTTAAATGTATGAATAAATAAATGCTTAATGTATTTTATGATCAAAGGAATTATTATTCAACCTCACATTGTTTTATAAAATGTTACAAACATTTTTATAACTTTTACAAAACATTTTAAACATTTAAAAGAAATGTTTTATTCAAAATAAATATTTTAATTCAAATTTTCTACCTAAAAACGGCTAAAAATGTTTCAAAAATCACCTCCCTTGGAAAAGACAAAAAAAGGAGCGTCCAGGCCTGGGCGACCCCCTTAGTGATAAGGGGGCCGGCCTAGGAGCTAAGAGGGCCGGCCAGTCCAAAACGCTTCTAGTTCTGCCTATAAATAGCAGACTGTTCCCCACTGATTTTCTCACCTTTTGCACTCATTCTTTTCTGTCTAAAATCAGTTTATACTTCACCTACAATCATTTGATCATTTAATTTTAAGCATTTGTTTTCAAGTGATTCAAGCTTAATTCCTCAAGTGCAAGAGAAGAATACTTCTTATCATAAAGTCAAGAAGTATTATAGTTTAATTTGTGTTCTTGTAACGTTGTTATGATTTTATCATATCTTGTAAATCATTTGTGTATATTGTATTGTCGTGTGTAATAGTTAGATCGAGGTGATCATAGAAAGTATAGTTAGATCGTGGTGATCATTAAAAGAAGAGTTAGATCAGTGTGATCGTGTTAGTGTCTAGGTGAAGTGAAGTAAAGTAGTGCGGTTAGTATTTTAGTCCTCAAAATACAAAAGGTGTGACAGATTGGTTCTAGGTAGGATTCGAACTTGACATTTGACTTAGTGTCGGAAATCGGTGTAAGCTTAGTTGTGTACGGTTTTCTCCGTCTAAAGGGAGTTTGTTGACATAGTGAAAAGAACTCTCGAGTTTGGTGCTCGAGGAGTGGAGTAGGGCGAAGAGGTGCTTCGTTACCGAACCACTATAAATCCTTGTGTTGTGGTTTGATCTTTCTAACTCTTATCTCTTGTCTTGCATATTTAATTATCATTTATTTACTTAGTTGTATTGTTCATATTGTGCACATATTGAGATCACATAAAGTCGAATCTAAGTTCTTATAAACAAAAGTTATGTTAAATTAAAAAGCGGTAAACTATTCAACCCCCCTTCTAGTTTTCCACATTAATCTTACTTTATTTCAATGGCCGTTTGTAATAATTTTTTAAATTTTAGGTTTATACGTTTTCATGCGTTTTGTATACGTTTTCATACGTTTATGTACGCAAAGAAAAGTTTTCAATAGCGTGAGAGGGGAGAGGAGTAAGTTTTTTCTCAAACATTCTTTATTTTTTTAAATTTTAAGAGTTTTTTCTTATATTTTCATGTACGTTTCTGTAAGTTTTCATACGTTTTTGTATGCTTTCATACGTTCTCATAAGTTTTTGTACTTTTTCCTACGTTTATGTACGTTTTGATACAATTTTGTAAGTTTTCATACGTTTTGTACGTTTTCATATGTTTTCGTACGTTTGATACATTTTTGTAAGTTTACGTACGGTTATCTACATTTTTGTATGTTTTTGTACGTTTTATTTGTTATTACAGGTTTTTATACATTTGTGTACATGTGTATACGTTTTTATCAGTTTTATACGCTTTTTATTAGTTTGTATGAGTTTTTTTATGTTTTATACGGTTTTTTTAATGTATTTGTACGTATAATAATGGATAAAACGTATGAAAACGTAAAAAACGTAAAAAACGTACATAACTGTACGTAAACGTAAAAAAACGTTTAAAACGTATATAACCAAAAATCGCACAAAACCGTAAAAAACGTATAAAAACGGATATTCTTCTATTAAAATATATAAAAGCGAATTAAAATGTATGAGGGCCTATAAACCAAAATTTTTAAAGTTAATTACAAACGATTAGTTGATTATTTATAATGAATCACTTCGGTTAGTTGGTTATGCAAAAAAAATTAGTAGACACGATCCGAAGAGGTTGGCTTTAATTGTCATGTATGTATCGTGACATGAAGTAAAAACCTATATGCATCGTACTTGCCACTTTATCTTTTTGTATGTATTATACTTGCCACGTTATCCTATTGTATATATCGTGACATGGAGCAACTTGTTTGACGTCGCAAAACCGGTTGTATAGGTGAAAAGGTACACCAAAAAAGATAGAATTTGAAAGATTGGTACACGTAGTGGGATTTTTTTTATTTCATACGTATAAAAAGATTTTGTGACAAATATGATGATTTTTTAAATAAGTAACCCAATCATTAAATGTATGTGTGCATGTGATCGTCTCATATCTACACAAATTAACAAAAGAATATTAACATCGCTACAATTAAAAATATATTATTGTCAGTATCTTACCTCAGATCTTATAGTCTATACGCTAAAAAACACAAATCAATATCAAGAGTTAAATAAAGCATTTACGTCGATAATTAAAACATACCTTGATTTCAGTGTTTTGGTTCCATAGAGACGATTCTGACGTAGATGTTGCACAATTATGTTATATTTTAGCATCATGATAAAAATAATATAACATTCACAACACGAGATTACAAAATTAAAGCTTAGATATGGTAATCCTCAATCAAGTGGATTAGTCAGCCTAAAGAGCGGAAATAATGATTACCAAAAAAAATAAAAAAAATATCAAAGAGTCAAAAAGATTATATGCAAACAAAAAATTAAAATACATATCCAACCATCTAACTACTGAATGCATGTAGCAATAAACCAGTAAGAGCAGACAGTGTAATGGCGAATCCACTAGCCAGATCCTATGTGGCACTCGCCACTTTCTTGCCATGACACCACAACCTTCGCCAGTTGACCATCAATTTCGATTTCGTTGCGCAGACGCGTAAAAGAGAGAATGTAAAATAATGTATATAACCCCTTTTTTTCTTTCTTTTTTATTATTTAAATAGATGGGTTATGTGTGTGAGTACGGATTGTGGGTGAGTGGGGCCCAAATGAGTTCAGATGTGATGTGTTATGAGGAAAAGGGTATTTTTGTTGAAATAATGTGGCACCTGTGAGACCCAAATGACATGCCTTTTCTTAGCCATGACACCCTCTAATATAACTTATGAGAATGAGACTCACTAGAGGATGATTCAGCTTCGTATCTCATGCCTAAAGGACTGAACAACCGACCGAGCTTTCCTTGATGAATATTCAAACATTAAAAAAACTGTTGAAAAGACATCGATTAATAAACAAATTAAAACATATAACAAAACATATAACCTGTGCACCGATTAATGAATGGGTATGTTCTGAAAGCTTGTGTAGTGTAACTATCAAATGAGAGGTATTTATAGAATGAAATTAAGGTTTTTCTCACGTTTAAATTGATAAAGATATGGAAAAAAGAGATATTATATGAGTTTAGAACTTATCACAATTTATATTTTTGGAAGATATATGTTTTATACAAATTTGATACTTATCCGTAGCTTGTCTTTTATATAAGAAAGCAAAACCTCAAGTGGGGACTTTTGTATTTAAAAAATAATCAAATCATACTTTATTAAGTAATAATATATTATTATTATTTTTTATTTAAAAGATTTTGAATTAGAAAATCTTAAAACTTTCTTAATTTGCCAAAAAAACTATAAATTCATTTTTGAGTGAAAAATGAGTATAAACTTATATGTGTCAAAAGTATAAAAAAAAGAAAACTTTAAAAAGGTGGGGTAAATCTACAATAGTATTAGGGTTAAAACCAAACATTTAGATTTTAGTCATGAATAAGGACGAGATCTACTCCCTTTATCACCATACGACAAAAAAACAAAGAAAAAAAAATCACGAACACAAAATATACCTAAAAACACAACGACGACTAAAAAAATCCTAAATTAACATATATCAGTATGTTCGAGGTAATATTTCAGTAAAAATAATTCAAGGTATACTATTTATCATCTTATTAAATTAGGATTGATTTGAAGTTTTTTTTGGGTAATTAAGTTGTGGATTTGAGTTTTTGTGTGCTTTGATTGATCAATCCTCAACCTGCCACTATGAGAAACCACATGACTTTTTATTACATGACAATGCTTTGATTTGAAGCTGGCCTTAGGGATTAGGGGTTAGGGTTTTTCAAGGGTTTAGGGGTTAGGGTTTTTTAAGGGTTTAGGGGTAGGGTTTTTAGCGTTTAGTGGTTAGGGTTTTTTTATGGTGTAGGGTTTTAAATTGTGGAAGTGGCATACAAGTTGCAATTGCCAAACACTTGCCGCATACATCCTGTTTTTCATGTTTCTCAACTTAATAAGTGTCATGGCCAATAATTAGTAAGAAATATATAAAAGTGCATTGTAGTGAGTGAGACCCAACCTAAGAGATTTCACCTGCTCTGCAACTTCAACCAAAGAGTGGCATAATTGCAGAGCTTTTGCAATGTGGACGTGAGAAAAAAATTATGATGTAACCAATTTTTCTTTTAATTTTTCAATTACCTTTGTGTAAAGATACACATGTCAATATTCTTTCTCAATCTCTTACTATTTTCAGGTTTCGACATCAAAATGCCAAGTGGAGATTACAAGTGGTTTATATTACCTTTCATGCACCAACAGGAAGTGCAAGAAGGGTCTCTCGCAAAAGGATGGGGGCTTTTGGTGTGACGCATGTGAAACACGTGTTAGCTTTCCAAGGACAAGGTGATGAAATATAAATAATATAAATGAATAGTTTATATATTGGAATAGTCACACTAATTTTTCCCGTACATAAATGGTACCTTTAGATTCAATCTTCATCTTGATGCTAAGGATGACTGGGCTAAAACCGTGATAACAATGTTCAAGGATATGGCTGAGAAAATAATGCTTGCAACTGTTAAAGCAATTTTGGATGGGGAAAATGAGGTTAGTGTGCAATTTTCACTATAGTGTTCATCTAAAATTTAATGAAATTTTCCAAATATACAGGAAATCTATATGGTTGGGGTAATCATACATGCATTTACGCAACCAAATGCATATATTTTCTTCTCTTACAACAGACACTAATTATAACCTTAACATCAAAGTTTGTTTCTGGACCCAAATAACTTACTTTTTTACCAATGAACTTTTCCATTGTTACAGTTTCTTTGCAACTACCATATTTTCATGTACAGTAAACATTTTTACTTAGCCTTGATGTAAATTTATCTTATTGTTCGTGTTTTCTATGATATTTTTGAATGAATTAGAATAACATATGCATAACCTCATCATAATGTATACCATTAATCCGTTGATGCTCCCTTAAATTTCTATTCTTACACTGTGATTATTTACAACTTTTGAGTAAGATAGGGGTGTTTGGATGTGCATTTAAACCGTTTATCATAACAGTTATAATGACTAGTTCTGAGTTTTTAGGTAAAAAGCAGTTATGGTTCTTGGTGATTTAGGTAAAAAGTAATTAGATTTCAAATATTGAAGTCGATAATTGATTTTTCAAAAAGATTATCTGATCGTAAACCTGATTATTATTAAGTCGTACAAAATAGAGATCACATGATTTAGACAAGAGTTGTTGGAGAAGTGTTTAGATAACCTCATAAACTTTGGCATTTGAGCTTATATAAAGGAGTTTAATAATCCCCTTGTGGCTTATGGGATTATATAAGTTTATAAGCCTTTTCTTTTTCCACCTTTTTATAATAAGATAACCTAAACTGTTAACATTAGTTTGTTTATCTTAAGCCATAATCTCATTATTAAACATAAACTTAAGACCAAAAGATAAGCTTAGACAAACACCCCTTACATATACAATTGAAATTGGTGTAGCATAGACATGTTCATCTTATACTGTATATAATCACATGTTCAGATTATTTTGTTAGTTTCATGCCCTTTCTTGTCATTAGGCCTATTTTTTGTTTGATGGGATGCTAATTTTCTATTGTTTGGTTTGTAGTAACAAATACGCGGGATAGATTTGAACTTTGTGCTCACAAGCGTGATATAGCTTGTGCTTCTGCATCGAAAGTTGAAACACCCTAATTCAGGTGACGTATCTTTCTTTCCATTATTTCTTTTAATATTTTTTTGCTCGATTGACTCAAAATGTCAATTACGAAGGTTAATAAAATTAGGGATTGTGTTGTCACACCCCGCCAAGGCGGAATCGCAAGGCATGATCAATAGGCATCATCACAACATAAGGCGTCAAAATAGAGAAAACTAAAAATGACATTCATTAAACTTCAATATCCAAAGCGTGTTATGACAACGCCCAAAACAATAATCCAACATATAATGCATGAAGAACAAAACATGACAAGTTCAAATGAAAACTAAAACAGATAAATCATAGACTCCGCATGCAAGCCTATGGTCCAGCTAACTCCTCTTCCTAACTCTTCACACGTTTTGCTCACCTAAAAATGATGCTAAAAACGTCAACATAATTGTTGGTGAGAGTTACAGGTTTAAGACTCACTTATGACACCGCGATCAACAAAAACAACATTTACGAACATATATGCATGGCTATTCTATCACAAAATAAATTCAAATTTATCTGGGGTGGATCGTACCCCTCTGTCCCACAATGTCTCCGCGCAAGACTAACCCATTTGACTAGCTAAGTCCGTTCGGGTCTCACACAAGGTCATGTCATCCTCACATACACATGTCGTATCATAATTCATAGCACATAGCAATCATATAGTTCGACACTTAAAAACACATATAACGGTTCATAATTCAAAAATAGTTTTGCCTCATTTCCATCCCAAAATATAAGTAAAAAGTGGGACTGTAAAACTCATCTGATGCAAAGCAAATTCCAATTCCTTCACTTAATCTTGCAAAGAATCTAAAAAACAATACACACATATGTTACCATCGATTAGGTCACAGACCCAAGTCGATGTAACAATCGCAATGATGGATACTCTATATCCTATCTTGATTCAACTCTTCTATATACTCCTCATACTTGCTAACCTCAAGTTACCTCACAAACTTTACTTCTCAACTTTCTGCTTTTTTACTCAGTTTTTATAGTCAGAAGATGACTCTAAATAAAATACTTAAACACCTAATTGATTCTTCTCCTTACATCCCATATCTCCCCAATGAGTTATGAGCTTCTATGATTTTTAGATAAAAATAATAGTGAGTGTAACCATTTTTTAAAAATTCGTCATCATAAATCACCTAGATTCGGATCTAAACGCACACCAAAAAGTTTGACTTCATTAGACACACTTAAACAATGAATTAGCCTTAGCCCTTTAAACTAAGTTAATAGACACATGAAATATGATCTCTGTGTTTTGGAAACTTTAAATTCAATTTTAAATAGGGTTTTTACTCCTCATAATCTGACCTAAATCTGACTCGTATTTACTGTTTTAACAACTTTTCTTGCAAAAATCGTTTAACCAACTTACCGGACTCCAAATCGCGCGAGGCCAGACTTTTTGAAAAGTAGACTCTCTGAAATTATAAATAACCTTAAGAAAATATATGTTTCATTACTCCATCACGGAGATATTCGTCAAACAATTCAGACCTAAATTCTAAAAAACACAAATTCATGATTTAAAGGAAATTCGAGCCCTAAACTCTAATAATAATTTATAAACGCAACCCTAACGATCTAAGATTTATCTAAACTAATTAATTACAGAAACTTAATCATAAATATAAAACCCTAATCCATCCTTAATGATCATTACGTTAAATAAAATCAATTGAATTGAAAAAGGATTTAGAAAACAATACCTTAACTCTTAAAAATCAAAACCCTAAAAAAATTTTGGGGTTTTCTTCTTGTTTTTAAGGTTCGACCGATTGGGGTTGTAGGTTGAGATGGCAATAAAACCCGTACCCGATGGGGACCCGGTATTCGAACCCATTTTGATCGGGGAATCCCCGAATTGACCGGGGATGGGGAATCCCCAATATTAAAAACGGAGATGGGGGCGGGGATGGTAATACCTCTTGATACCCGTACTCGTACCTAAACCCATACCTGAAAAGTATTAAGTTTAAATATCACTTATATTAGAGGCCCAATAATTTATTTGATATTATTTCATACCAAACTTTTCATCTTATTTGGTTCTACCTATCATATATAAATCAAAAATAAAAACCTTAGCCTCTCAAAACACAACTGCTAATGCTAATCACTTATATGAGACTTGTACTTTTGTATTGATTTTGAATTCTTGATGCATGTACGAAGTCTGCAAAACGATTTATGAAGTTATGTATCTTTAATTTCTTAATTCGTATATTCTATTTTAATGCTTATTATACTTTGTTGGATGTTATGGTAGCTAAGTGTAAAAATATATGAAGTAAGATAATTACAAAAGACTTGATTATACATGCAAAAAAATCCCCGATTCCTCGATGGGGATCCCCGTCCCCGATAGGGACGGGGATGGGATTGAAATTTTTATCCCCGTCGGGTATGGGGCCGGGGATGGGGATGGATATTGAGATTGGGAATGGGGATGGGAAACATGATCTCCGAAATTCCCCGACCCATTGCCATCCCTAGTTGTAGGGGAGAGAAAAAGTGATTTTTGATTAAGTTATGATTTGTATTTATAGTGTTAAAAGATAATTACCAAATACAAATTGTAATCTAACTAGGATTACTTTTTTTTTCTTCTTTTATTCGGCCTATACAACCGAATTTACATATATATATGCACACTACTCAATTCTTTAGGTAATCTCAACCTATATGCCACAGGACCAATCCTCGAGGATCTCGAAAGGTCCTACAAATCTTGGAGCTAACTTTCCTTTTTTACAAATCGCACTACACCTTTCCAAAGTGAGACTTTCAACATTACATGATCACCAACTTGAAACTCTAAAGGTTTCCTTCTATTATCTGCATAGCTCTTCTGGCGATCTCTAGCAGCTTTAAGCCTATCTCTAATCACAACACTTTATCAGTGTTTCTTTGCCACCAAATCGGTCCAATTAATCCGCTATCGTCCTATCTCACCCACAATACCGTGACTCTACACTTCCTCCATACAACGCCTCAAAAGGAGCACAATAAATGGCACGGAATGATAGCTATTGGTTATAGGAAGAATTCAGCAATGAAATGAATATTCTAACTTCCTCCAAAAATCAATCACTACACGCTCTCAGCATAACCTCTAACTTTTAATTCAACTCTCGCTTATCCATCCGTCTGAGGATTATAATCCGTACTCAAATCTAAACGCGCTTCCCAACGCTTTTTGCATCGTATGCCAAAACCTTGACGAAAACGTCCATCCCCTATCAGAAATAATCGATTTGTACACCATGTCTCAACAATCTCAGCGATGGTACGAAACCTTGCGTACATTTCCATACTATAATTCTCTCGATTGCCAAGCAAATGCACCGATTTGTAAACCTATCAACTATGACCCAAATCGCCATCATGACACTACTGATCCTTGGAAACTTTGTTATAAAGTTCCATACTATTTTCTCCACTTCCACTCAGTCTCTCAGTTGTTGCAGCAAACCTGACGTCTTGATGCTCAAGCTTCAGCCCCTTTTGCGATTGACCAACACTGCTATCAATAAATAGCAATCTCCTTTTTCATACCCGACCACCAATACATGTCTCGAAGATCATAGTACATCTTGTCCGCTCCGGGATGCACAGAGTACCTCGTCTTATGAGCTTCGTCCATGATCTTGGTTCTTACACCGCCCACTAATAAACTATATACGATCCATATAGTGTAGCCTTCATCAGCTCTCTTTTCCATTTGTTGGTCCCGTACCATTCAATCTTTACAAACTATCACATTTTCATCCTTAAAAACGCTTCAACTTGACTCCATATCAGTCCATTAACTCTGGACTGATGGTACCCACAGCCACGCTCGCACTCGTCGAGCTTCTCCTCTCTCCTTTCTACTTAAAGCATCAGCTACTACATTTGCTTTACCAGGATGGTACTTAATCTTACATTCATAATCACTAAACAGTTCTAACCATCTCCTTTGACGCATATTCAACTCCTTCTGATCGAATAATGTTGAAAGGCTCTTAGAACTTGTATAGAAAACATCCTTATTGATCCATACAAATAATGCCTCCCAAATCTTTAGCGCTAAACCACCGCGCCTAACTCTAAGTCTGAGTCCTTGTAGTTTCTTCTCGTGATCTTCAAATGTCTTGATGCATAGCGATTAACTTAATCCCTTTGCATAAGAACACATCCTAGTCCTTGGTTTGACACATCACAATAAACCACAAAATCTTCTACTCTATCCGGTAACGACAATATTGGTGCATTACATAAATTGTCTTTCAATGTTTGAAAAGATTCCTCCTGCTTCTCACCCCACTTATACTTCTAATTCTTCTGAGTCAACGAAGTAAGGGGTTTAGCAATCTTGGAGAAATTCTTAATGAAACGTCTATAATATCCAGCCAATCCCAGAAATGATCTTACTTCAATGTGTCGTGGGGGCTTTCCAACTTTTCACTGCCTCAATCTTACTTGGGTCTACGTGAATACTGTCGTGATTTACCACGTGTCTAAGAAAATATACCTCTTGCAACCAGAACTCGCACTTGGAGAACTTCGCATACAGTTTCTCCTTTCTTAGCAAATCCAACATCAATCTCAAATGATTTTCATGATCCTCCTTCGTCTTTGAGTATATCAAGATATCGTCAAGATATCGTCAATAAACACTATGACGAACTTATCCAAGTATGGTTTGCACACTCAGTTCATTAAGTCCATAAAAAATGCGGGTGCATTTGTTAATCCAAATGGCATAACCGTAAACTTAAAATGCCCATATTGTGTAGAACGCGATGTTCGAGATATCATCATTCTACACTCTCAGCTGATGATAACCAGATCAAAGGTCTATCTTAGAGAAGTAGCGCTCCTTGAAGTTTGGTCAACAAATCACGACCTAGGAGTGATAACGATTTCTGATGGTTAACTGTTCAGTTTCACGATAGTCCTATGCACATGCGAAACGAATCTAATTGATAAAAAAAAAAAAAAAACCACTTTCTTCTTGACAAACAAAACTAGCGCTCCCCCTTGTCTTGCAACTCTTGAAGTTGCTTCGACAGTTCTTGCATCTCCGAAGGCGCTAGTCGATATGGTGACTTTGCTACAGGCGTCGCTCTAGGAATCAAATCTATACGAAACTCTACTTGTCGTTGTGGCGGTAATCCTAACAAGTTATCCGGAAATACGTCCTCGAAATCATGTACGATAGAAATATCGCTTAATGTCGGTTCATTCGCCTTTGTGGTCATTAACATCTTTGTCTTCCTGACATCACGTTCTCTTTGAACACAAAGTACCTTACCTTCTTTTACAGGTATCCTAACTATCTTCTCGTGATACACGATCACAGCCTATTGGTTCGACAACCAATCCATTCCTACTATCACATCAAAACTTCCTTGTCCTAATGGTATCAAGTCTATAGGGAATATAGAATCTCCTAGCTCTAGTCTACAGCCACGGAAAATTCTATCAACTTCTTCCTTCTTACCATTAGCTACTTCTATCACATACCCAGGGTTTGCAATACTAGGTTTCTCATTTAATAAGGGCGCAAATTTAGTGGATATAAAACTAAAATCAGCACCAGAATTGAAAAGCACAGTAGCGTAGAGATTGTTTAAGGAATACGTACCCGTCACTACGTTAGGATCCTGAAGAGCATCAATAGCATTCACATTGAAAGCCCTTCCTCTAGCTCGGTTCTTATTGCCTGGGTGTTCCTATTCCCTCCACGCTAGTTGATTTCCAGATTGATTACGTCCTCGGTTCCACTTAGGATAATTTGGACGTAAGTGATCCAAACTTCCACACTCATAACAAGCTCTCTGCTATCTTTTGGCCTAACTGCTCGTATCGGCTCTACATGCCTAACCAGTGTTCTATCAGGTCTCTGACAATGTGACCGACCTGTTGGCAATTGTAGCACCCATGCATGGTCCTTTTCAGCATGAAAACCCTTACACCTAGCGCACTTTGGAAAATTTCCATTTTCTCTTCTAGGAGGAACTGTTGCTACAAACCCTCCATCCCCTAAGCATGTCCTTTTTTCATCATGAAAACCCTTACACCTAGCGCACGTTGGAAATTTTCCATTTTCTCTTCTAGGAGGAATTGTTGCTACAAACCCCCATCCCCTTTAGCTTTCTTTTTGTCTTTTCCAACACTTTCTGACTTACTCGCCTCATCCCTTTCTTTCCTTTTCTCACCAGCCTTAGCCAAAGTACCATTGCGGACTGCCTCATCAGTTAGTATCCCAGCAGTAAGAATAACAGCTTAAATAGTAGCAGGTTGAGTAGCTCGAAGCATTCCACGAATCTAAGATGGCAACCCATTAATGTACCTTGTGACACGCTTCGCCTCAGGAGTTACCAAATGTGGAACCAACTTTGCCAACTCATGAAATCGATCAGTGTATCCAGCATGATCAACACCAACCATTGAATGATTCCAGAACTCGCCTTCTAACTTCTCAATCTCATTGCTTGGACAAAACTTCGTCATTAGCAATGCCTTGAAGTCATCCCACGCCATTGCATTAGCAGCATCTCGACCTCTTGCTTGGACTTGAGTATTCCACCAAGTCAAAGCTTTGCCAATGAACGAACTCGCGGCATACTTCACCCTTTGATTAGCCAAACATCCGCTATTATCTATCACGGATTCCATCTTTTCAATCCATCTAGTCAACGCCACCGCACCACCAGTTCTGTCAAAGTCTCGAGGTCCACACGCCACAAATCCTTTGTAGGTGCAACCATTGTTTCCTCTACCATTTCCATTACCATTGCCATTGTTGAGGTTGTTAGTCACTTGAGTCACGATGTTCGGGATGATGTTCTAAAGTTGTTGAGCAATGATTTTCGCGACATCAGGAGGGTTGTTAGGTTGTCGTGTTTGAACCATGTTTCTGATAAGACATAGGATTATATATATTAGACGATATACTACAGATTTCATAACCCATGATATTACATTTCCCACAATACTATATACGTACAAGCATAATCAACCAATATGTGTCAATACCAATTACAAGTCTATTTGTGTTGTGGCGCATGTATAATTATGTTGTACACCATAATTATAGATGCCCCCTTTCACGCGTATACTCGCTCCTATGAAAACACTTCTTGAAATCAACACATCATGCAACACATAACATATTTAATAAGGCACATAGCACACAAGATAAATCCTAAAACCACTTCTCATTAATAATAATCATAATCGAAAATAACATTTCCTAACATGGTTCAAACGATAGAAAGAAACACTAAACATCCTAAATCAAATCGATTGCACGAGTAGTCGGGTCGAGGTCGAACTCAACTCCCACCAATGTCTTCCATCGTCAAGCTCATGGGTTGATTACTAGCCGTAGACTCAAGGTCTGAATCGTTAGCATCATCCATCCAACCAACCGTTCATATTGCCCTCTTGTGGTGGTAATGGGTAAGGTGCAAACTTGTTCCTTTGGTCTTCCATTTGGAGTTGTGGATGATCCACGAATCCATATTTGTTGTAAGAAGGGTGCTCACTAAACTCTTCTTCTTCTTCATCCGAGGTGTGGTATTCTTGGAACCTAGAAACATTTCCTTCCTTATCGATCCTTCTTCTCCGAATCACTCCAATCGTTTGGTCACCTACTTTCTTCATAGTCATACTCTCTTCCACTTTACACGGATATAAGTCGATGGGTATACGGCACTTACGGTTTGTACGCCATATCTTACAGCCAGAAATTGGGTCGATATAACGCTTAATCCCAGTTGAACGCATGATTCCCCAACGAAACTTACGCTTTGAGGGAGACATAACTCTATAAATAAGGAAGAGTATAAGCTCCATCAGATACTTGGCGACGAAGAAAATAAATACTAGCATATATATATATATATATATATATATATATATATATATATATATATATATATATATATATATATATATATATACTAGTTGCAAAGCCCGCCCGATGGGCGGGCTCGCTTTGTGAGTATCCAAGAAAAAAATTAAGTAATGGTTAATGAATTACGAACAACGTGAAATTTTATAGTGAGTGCTGAATAAAAAAATGTAGCGGTAATCCGCTAAGAGGAAATAACACTTAATAAATAATCCGTCATTACAAAGATGATATGTTATTATATTCAAATGTGAAATAAAGCTTCTTTAAACACAATTGTTCAAGTTTATCAAGAAAAACTCTAAGCATACATTTTAAAGCACCATTAAGTATGAATCATGAAAATGAGAAGAATAACATGGTAAATATGCATACAAATTTACTCAAGAAGATTGTAAGAGTAATACTTGGTTTTTAAATACCTTATCCTTTAATCAATCAATATTTAAAAAATGCATTTCTAAAACATTTTTTCTTGATACTTTTCACATTATTTACGTGACTCATAAAATGTAGTTTAATTACCCACAACTTATGTTGCTCCATGTTAACTTAGTTTCTATGTTAAAGTATTAAAGAGAACTTTTCTAATTTTTACACTAAGACAAATTTTTATTACAAACCTTTCTGTCAACAACGTGAAGTCATTGAAATGTGTTGACACATCAAGTATCCAACTGTTAGAGTCAACAAAAAATATCTAAGATTTTCATTAGTAGTTAGCCAGTATAAGCTTTTCTCTAAAGAGAAGTTTGTTAAGATAAGGCCATGGTACACATACAATTATCAGTCACAATAATACAATCGCTACTTAATCATCATCTGACAAACATACCGGGTCACTGCCATCGGCCTTCTTTACCAAATTCAGTTACGTCCGAAAACTCAAGTTGAGATGGCAACGTATTTGGCTGCTGATTAAATTTAGCTTTCTTATTAGTGTCCATAAGTAAATCAAGCGCTGATAGGCATAGATTAAGAGACCTGTCAGATGCGCTATAAAACATTATCTATAAAGTATTCTTCTCGGTAACTTTGGCAGTGAGCTTGCTCTGACCAACTGATACACACAACTTGACAAAGGATATACTTAGCAAGAAACAAAGATAATATAAAGAATACTCATAAGCCAAACACTTGAGAAGGACTTAACTTTAGCAATAAACGTTTAAATTTATAAACATATATTGTTGTTACTTAGTATATTTACCTTGACAAAGGATATACTTAGCACCCATCGTAACTCCCCAAATAAATCATTCCTACCAAAACCAAGCTCTTTATTGCTAACAAAATCTGAGAAGAAAGTCAAGCCCATTTTGTCACCTCTACGTCACCTTGAAGCAGTTTTAGAACCTATGTGAAGTAGATATATTAGTATGCTAGAGAAGAACAAAACATTAATGGTCATGTCATATCAATCATACTAATATATAGAGCTAGCAAGTACGTTGCCTACTAATATAAATAAGAGACTTACATTGCTCATTTGGGGCCAAGCACATGGTGAACGTCGGATACAAAGCATAGTACATCCCACCATATTACTGCGGTAGATTCTCTCAAAGCTTTTAACAATGACAGCTTCTTTTCCCTGTCAAAAATCCTTAACCGTTATAACCATCACGAACAAATCTAATTTGAAATCTAGACGAAAAATGAGAATATAGGTAGAAATTTTGACCTATTTACATATGAAAAGGGGTTTTATTCTGGTTAATGTTTTCCTTGTTCAGAAAAATAGATTCAATAACATACATCTAGTGCACAACCAAAGGAACCACTCTGGAATCCTAACAACTAAAAAACTAACAATCATACAAAGTGATTATGTATCCAAATTATAATTACACCACAATTTAAACACAAAAGCAAATCAATCAATTTAAACCTGTTTCAGAGACTGAGATGTGAAATCAACCTTCATTAAAATTGGGTACACCCTGTCTACTATTATACTTTCTTGCAGGCCAAACTCGGATTTTTTTAGTTTCCTCTATCTTCACAGCATTATCCTCATAAGCAAACTTCACATCTTTTACTTGCAAATTTAGCAATGACAACTCTTTAATCATACTCATAACATTACATAGTGTATATCTACAGGTCCACTATTCTTTGTGCAACCATCGGTAGCCCATAAGCTGCAACATGTTCATTAAATTTTTTATAAAGATCTGCTATTAGTATAATAAATTCATAACTCAAATGCTAAAAGTAGCAAAAAATACCTCAATCAAAGTGAGACCAAATGCCTCTATGAAAATTGGATTGATGAAACACCCTGTGGACAGAACTAAAACTAAATTTAGCCATTATCAATGTTCAAAATATGCAAGTGAAACACGAAATAAAAAAAAAGAATGTACTTTCCAAAATAAACCCATATGGTTAGCTTTGTGAGTACCTGCCATCATCATAGTTTTTGTATCTATCTTGGTAGGTCTTGTGGCCTAGTTCATGGGTTCACGTCTCTTAGGAGAGATAACTCTTGAAAATTAAATATGGTATAATTTTAGATGATATTTTTTTGAAGTATAAATACATATAGAGTAAGAAAGACTTACCATGTGTACTTTTCCAAGTATTTTGACGTGAAAATCGACAGTTGACACGGATCTAATTATGCTCCCTTAGCCAGATACTTCTTTTAATGTTTTCGTACTTCACGTCTTCAAATATAATTACCACGTATTTTCAATTCAAATTTAAAAACAAAATCAGAATTTTAATGAAAAAGATAAGACTTTATATATAAATGCAGGAATGTTATGGTTAAGATGTAATGTGTTGAAAAAATTTTTAATTTTCCCTCTATATACCTACTTTTTATTTAATTATGGTTAAGATTTAATGTGTTGAAAAATGTTTTTAATTTTCCCTTTATATTAATTAAAAGATTTTGATTTAATTAGGAAAGTATTATAAAGATTTTTAATTTAATTAGGATTGTTTTAATTAGGAAAGTTTTAAAGGATTGTTTAAACGTTTTATGGTGATTGATATCTGATTGGTTTGATTTTAATTAGGAAAGTTTTAAAGGATTGTTTTAAAACGTTTTTGTTCTGTTGACATTTTCAAATTCACACTCTATAAATGTGATGAAAGTTTTAAAGGATTTTAAAAACGATTTGTTCCCAAAATTTTAGTTAACTCATTAAATGTGACGATTTACATTCAAAGTTTATATAACTTATCTTAATTAGGTATCAATTCATTTGACTTGTTTGTAGCTAGTTTTAATGAGTATTAATGGGCTAAATCATTTCTCTAAACTAAAACTGAAATCCCGTTTTTAAATTAAACATATTAATGGCATAATTAATATTTCCATTCTTTGCAAGTCAAAACGGGTTTGAATGGTAAATGCTAATAATAAATACCAAAATTTATCAAATAGTTTGTTATTAAACAATGACATTTTTGTTTTTTAATTGACTAACACAACTTCTGACTTGGTTCAGTGGTTGAGTCTCTTGTTTGTGTAGCAAATAACCCATGTTCGAATCTTGCAAGTGACCAAATTTTTAAATATTTTCCGGATTTCATTAATTTGGTGCCATGTCATATTAATTATGCATAGGTGGCTTCTTAAATGCATATGTTGCATTACTTGTGGCTTCTTAAATGCATATGTGGCAATTGCAAAATAAATATGTGGCAAGAATGTTGCTTATGTGGAATTCATATATGCTCACATGGCTAAAAATTCAAGATGAGATGGCAATGTTAAATGATGATGTGGCATGGTTGTTGTTGAGTCATCATTATGATATCCACTTATATATAATGTAAGATATATTCTTACTACAAAAATAGTAAACGAATAGGCAATTGGAACTTCAAAATATGTACATAAAATATATTATACATACGTACACACAAGCACTTATTTTGCCTAAATGCATCTAATATGTAAGGTTCCCTAGTTATGTCTATGTATGGGGGGGGGGCCAATCCACCTAGTTCTTTATAACCTTGGCTCTTAATACCAATCTGTCCCGCACCCCGCCAAGGCGGAATCGCAAGGCATGATCAATAGGCATCATCACAACACAAGGCGTCAAAATAGAGAAAACTAAAAATACATCATTAAATTCAATCAAAAGCGTGTATGAACAACGCCCAAATACAATAATCCAACATATAATGCCAAGAAGAACAAAACATGAACAAGTCAAAATGAAAACTAAAAAACAAATAAATCATAGACTCCGCATGCAAGCCTATGGTATAGCTAACTCCTTTTCCTAACTCTTCACGCGTTTTGATCACCTGAAAATGATGCTAAAAAACGGCAACATAATTGCTAGTGAGTAGTTACAGGTTAAGACGCACTAATGACCCCGCGTCAACAAAACAACATTTACGAACAATATGCAGGCTTATTAAATCACAAAATAATTTCATATTTAACTGGGTTGGATCGAGACCCTCCTCCACAATGTCTCCACGCAAGACAGACCCACTTGACAATCGCTAAGTCCGTTCGGGTCTCCACACAATAGTCATTCATCCTCACATACACATGCCTACCTCAATTCATTTCACTTAGCAATACAACAAATAGCAATCATATAGTTCGACACTCTAAAAACACATATCACTATACAAAAACAAAAACAGTTTATTACATCATTTCCATTCTAAAATAAAAGTAAAAATAGGGACTGTAAAACTCACCTGATGCTAAACAAATCTAATTCCTTCACTAAACTTGCAAAGAATCTAAACAAAACAATACACACATAGTACACATCGATAAGGTCACACACCAATTCATGTAATAATCATCAACGATGGATACTCTATATCCTATCTTGATTCAACTCTTCTATATACTCCTCATATTTGCTAACCTCAAGTTACCTCACAAACTTTACTTCTCAACTTTCTCTTTTTACTCAGTTTTTTATAGCACGATATGACTCGTAAATAAATAATCTTAAGACACATAATTGGTTCTCTAACTTACATCGCCATGAGCTCCTCAATGAGTTGGACTTCTAACTAATTTTTGGATAAAAATAATAGTGAGTGTAACCATTTTTTAAAAATTCATCATCACAAATCACCCAGATTCGGATCTGAACGCACACCAAAAAGTTTGACTTCATTAGACACACTTAAACAATGAATTAGCCTTAGCCCTTTGAACTGAAGTTAATAGACACATGAAATATGATCTCTGTGTTTTGGCAACTCTTAATTCGAATTTTAAATAGGGTTTTTACTCCTCGTAATCTGACCTAAATCTGACCCGTATTTACTGTTTTAACAACTTTTCTTGCAAAAATCATTTAACTAACTTCCCGGACTCCAAATCGCGCGAGGCCGGACTTTTTGAAAAGTAGACTCTCTGAACTTATAAATAACCTTAAGAAAATAAATGTTTCATTACTCCATCACGGAGATATTCATCAAACAATTCAGACCTAAATTCCAGAAAACACAAATTCATGATTTAAACGAAATTCGAGCCCTAAACTCTAACAATAATTTATAAACGCAACCCTAACGATCTAAGATTTATCTAAACTAATTAATTACAGAAACTTAATCATAAATATAAAACCCTAATCCATCCTTAATGATCGTTACGTTAAATAAAATCAATTGAATTGAAAAAGGATTTAGAAAACAATACCTTAACTCTTGAAAATCAAAACCCTAACTTTTTTTAGGGTTTTCTTCTTGTTTTAAAGGTTCGACCGATTAGGGTTGTAGGGGATAGAAAAAGTGATTTTTGATTAAGTTATGATTTGTATTTATAGTGTTAAAAGATAATTACCAAATACAAATTGTAATCTAACTAGGATTACTTTCCTTTTTTTTCTTCTATTCGGCTTATACAACCGAAATTTATATATATATATATATATATATATACTTCAATTATTTATTATACATTTACTTTAATTATAAGTAAAAACCTTTAATTATTTTGCTAAACCTTGAGCTTTCTAACTAGTTTTCAAACTAACCTTCGATTCTAACTATTTCTAAAAATAGAAAGCACTCTAAAATCTATAAAATACTAAACTAATATATATAATATGAATTACATATACATAGTATGTACACAGAATATTACGTACACGACATTTGAAACTACACAAAGCTTTCAAATGATTTCATTTCCACAAGTACCATGATTCATCACTCATGTACTTCCATCTCATACACATATAAAATACATAAAGCACATAATGACACACATAAACTGAATTATACAGGCTTTAACTTACCTGCTAAAATCTCAGTTGTCACATGTGTGGCGGTGGGTTCAAACCCCATGGATTAGTCCGACAATGTGTCAGAAACCATGGTTACCAAAAAAAATATTCAAAAGTTGCGTTTTGATACTAGTAAGATGCAACTCCTAAACTGCTACTTAGAGGACGTTTGGCTAAGCTTATTAAAACAACTTAAGCTCTTTTGAGTGTTTATATAGAGCAAAACAACTTAGATATTCGCTAATGAGCATTAGCTGCTTAGATTTCCCATTTTCAATGTAACCAGTAAGTTTAAACACTTTTGTATATGGTTGTTTGTTTAAGGGGAGTTTGGATAATTTTCTGGGATTGAGTAATTATTTATTGTGGTTTCGAGTAGCAAATAGATGCATTAACGTTAATGTTTGCTTGTTTGGGACTTTGGGTATAAAAGAACTCACTCTTTATGTAATTAAAGATAATTAAAGAGTGTTCAGGCTTGCCTATCTTATCTATACATGTGTAAGGGAGTGTTTGAGATTGATTACTTATACATAATTTGTGCATTTATTGGTTATTAATAACCCATGACGTGCTTATTATTAAAAAATATATTATTGGATAGTAAGTATTTTTTTTTTATAAATCCAACCTACCTTTTATAACAATTGTATGTTGTGAGCCGCCACCCAACATGTTCCTTTAGTAAATGTCACAAGTTTTAACCGTTTGCTATATAAGTGCCTATTCAGGTTATGAGGCTCAAAAAAATCAAACCGATAACATATGAAATTAACTTGGAAGGAAATCGTTGAAGTGAATCAAATGGGTTAATAGTCACCAAAAGCGTATACACATAAAGCTCTGACGTTGTAGGAAGAATGTAGGCGGTAACATACCTATTTGACTATCTACCCAAAAGCGTATACATAAAAGTGAGTCAAACGGCTAGAATCATGGTTACCTATCACACTTGCTTCATTTCCATTCGGTAATGCATATTTCATATGCAATGCCAACAACTTAGTCTTCAACTTTTCATTGTTTTGAGCTTTATTTTTATTATTTACTATGATTTGTTTAATTGATTGATTAACAGATTCGATCTTGATATGATTCTATCAATTTTGAAGTCAATTTGAGTCGCAAAACAAATCCAGTAGATACATGTATGTTTTAAAGAATGTCTTCTCTTTTGATAAGGTGGCCTTATTTTCTTGGCATGCTTTAGATATTTAGTGTTGAAAAGAACCCTACTACTCCAAGGATAGTATATAATCTAAAACTAAACTATTCTTTTTATTATTTCTATTAAAGTACTTTTGTAGAGTATTGATAGATGGTTATGTATATTGGAGATCTAATGCATTTTGCTGCGAGGAGACTGGTTATATTGATGTTTATCGACTGCATGGGCCTAATGGGTGAGAATTGCATATATACCCACATAACTTCATTATTTGTATATTTCCCAACAATGCTGATCTACAATGCAAAATTTACAATGGTGTTTTAGCATATCTGGGGTAAATATGCAACTTTAATTGATTGTTTATTACAAAGATTCTGGAATATCTATAAGTAATTACGTTATAAAATTAATGAATTCTAAAATTAAAATTTAATGTGTCCTTGTCATGATAACTATCTTATTATTGTGATTATTAAGTGTTAGTGTTTTGGGTATATAGAGAAACTACTAGATGTGTTTGGGATTTGCTTATTTTTTATGTATAATAAGAGACTTTTTATATTTTTTATATTGTGATGTTAAATTTGATGCAGGTGATTCTAGGATGGTTATCATCAAACATAATGCCATCATCAAAACTGTGTTGACATTAGGTTTTTCATTAATTTGTTTCAACCTTAAACGTAGATAGAGGACAAAGAAAGTTGTGCTAGGCCGGTAGCAGGGTGCTTGAATCACCAAACAAGAGCCGAAACGTCAGATACTTAAGGTATATAGATGCACAACCTGATTTTGAAGGTCAATTATGGATTAACTTCAAGCGTATTTTTCCTAGGTGATTTACTATTTAAGTTGAGTAACTTTAAGGTTAGGAAAGAACTTGGTACTACTGAAGAGTAGCTTTATATATTGACTAAGAATCAAGACGATAGGATTTATTGGCATGCATTGGACCTTGTATTCAAAAAAATGGCAAACGTTGCCACCTATTCCTGATGTTACTTCATAAGACGAATATAAAATAGGCATACCTGGTTTTCGTACGTGGAACGTGGTTAGATCAAGTATCAAAGATGCAGTTAGAGGATGGCTTGGAAAGAGATGGATGGTTCACATCGGATCCCGTTTTGTGGTTGTGCTATTGGAGCCGCTGATGGTTGCATGTTGGGGGGGTCTCTAAAGCTTCTGCCATGTCGACGGCCTGGAAATATGACCCGGTTTTAAATAGTTTGGAGTTAAGTGAATCCCATGTATGTCAGTAGAGCTTATTGCAAAAAGGGCGTGTTAAACAACAAACTTTTTGTTGTAGGCGACTTGAAACTGCTGAGTTTTTTGATCCGCAAACTGAGTTGGGGTCGAAAGTGCCCAGCATCCCGTTTTCACGCATATATGTATTAGCTATGGCAGGAGCTCTCACTAATACTCTTCAAGCAATCTACAAGGCTGGATGTGTCAATATGCTAATGGGTAAGGCACAAATTTCATTATATAGGAAGATTGCATCCTATTATTAATGTAGTTATAGATTATTTCTTTGTAAGCTACGATTAAGAATTTAAGATTCGTGTTTTTGTCATTCTTTTGAAGACCCCTATTGGATGTACGATATTTCCGGTCAAGTTAAATTTGTTTATCTTCTAATTTGTGTGGTCCCTTCAGGGTAAAATGTAGAAAATTATTGTTTATTAAGGATATGAGTTATTTTAAAAGTTTGTTACTTTAGACAATTTACACAGACGAAACTAGATTGCTGCTGCAATATGAACTCACTGCTCTCTATTTAAGGGATAATAATACAACTCTACAGTGTTTTAAACGACGTTTGTATATGTGCAAAATAGAGTACGGGCCAGAACACGTATGATTGACCCATAAACATATTTATGCACATTCTCCATTGGTTATACATGTTTTTAGTACCATTTTGTGCAGATTTTGTTACTTTTTTATCTTTTGTTTTTTAACAACTTTCCACGTCTTAAAACTACATAATTTGTATTTAGAAAAGTCTATCCAATGCAAACATAGTACAAGACAAAACATGTTAGCTTGGGCAGAAAAGGTTAAAACATGTTAGCCTGGGCAGAAATGGTTAACTAGAGAATCTTTATTGTAACCCACATAGATGATAACACAATAAAACTCAAATAAATAAATATGCACCGCTGATGGTCACAAAAGAAGCCGATAAATAATGTTTTACACTAATTAACAAAAAGGTATGTATAACTCCCTTAGATATACACCAGCCTCTAAATCATATAGTAACATTTTTTAAGGTAAGACTATAACTAATTTGACCCATTAACTTATAAACGAGTCAATTTGGGTTTTTGAGTTTATCTTAAACGGGTCTGATTAAAGAGGGACCAGATTGGGTCAAAAGTGTTAAAAGTCCCCCAAAACGTGTATTTGTTAACGATTATAGCCCATCTCCTGATCATTTTAGCTCAAAGAATTGCATTACTACCGTAACAATGATGTTTTGTAATCATTACGGATATGCAATTCGTAAGATCATTAGAATAAATGTTATGAACATCATAAAAATAGTATAATTTAGCAATTTTTTGTATAATTCAGCTGATATGTGCAACATAACTAAAAACCATAATTACAACCTATAAACAAATTTAATATTAACAAATTTAAAAAAAACCGTGCGTGCACGAGTGTTATAACTAGTATTTTTAGAAACGAAAATAATTTCTGGATTTTAAATCAACCTAATATTTTTTAACTTTATTGCCACCAAAGTTTTATAAATTACCCTTTCTTTTTCGAAGTTTTTTTTTTCTTATAATTTTAACGCACCAACTGTTTTTTGTCGTTTTTAATTACCGTAAAATTTTAAAATCTTTCAGTATTGACTTGAAAGAATAGGAGTTGACCTTTTAATTGGTCAATCAGAATGCTGAATTGCAAAATCGAGCCTTTTCATTAGTTAATCGAACGTCTCGATTTCATCAAAATCAAGTTCTTATAGTATATTAAAGATTAACATTAATGTTAAGTAAATGGTGAAGAATGAAAATGCCATTTTTTTTTAAATGATACACATCCTACACTTTCTTTTTAAGATATAAGAATTTAAATGTTCAAAGCATTGTGAATTTATATTCGTATTAATCGTTGCGAGAATACGAACACAATGAATATAATTTTGCATGTAAAATGTATATATTACTAAGTGTTTAGTAGATGTTATTTTAGAATGGTAATGTCCTTTAAAAAATAGTCATTAGTACTTAACAACACCTTTGTCTAAAGCAGCCAAAGTTTATGGACCAAGCCATAAGACTAGTCGTCTAGCCGTAGTAAACCTTACAGCTTGTAGAAAACTATACGTGGTGCAAAGCAGAGATAATGAGTATTAGTTGGCATGACTAATCCATATATTATTTTTTTTGAACGAAAATATATATTAAGAAAACTTAAGATCCATACAAATCACTCCTCGAAAGCGAGGTAAGTTCATCTGGGAAAGAAACATCCCAACTAAACCCCAAAGTGGAAGAAAAGGCATTACGAGCAACCCAATGAGCTACTTGGTTGCTTTCACGGTTAACCCAAGAAAACCTTATACGCATGTTTTTTGCCCATATACGAATATCTTCCACAAGAGCAGCTAAACTTCATGGTGGGGACATGTCTAAAGATGGTAAGGAGATAGCTATTTGGGAGTCAGATTCCACAATTGCATTAAACCACCCATGATTAGATGCTAGCAAGCAAGCAGCATGTATCGCAATGATCTCAGCGTGGAGAGGAGATACGGCGTGGCAATGATTACCAGTGACATAACGGAGAAGGCCTGCAGAATCACGAGCAACAATACCAAAAGTAGCACTCGAATTCTTAAAAGCAGCATTACAATTTAACTTCACCGAAGAGCCGTGGGGGCATCCAATATGGAGAAGTATGTGAGGTGGAATCAAGGTTGGTGGCCGCCGAGGTAAGGCTTGAAATTGATTGATGAGTAACAAACTTCTCATGGTCATTAAGTTGAGCATAAATAAATGTCAATGTGTTGTCGGGGATAGGGTCACATTTTCAAAAACAAAGTTGTTACGTGATCGCCATATAAACCAACAAGTAGTTGCAACAACTGACAAAATGCAAGAGACGTCTCGAACATAGTAGGTTGTATCAATAAAGCTTTGTATAAAATCATAAATATTAATACCTTGTTGAGGAGGTCGGAAGGATAAAGGAGAGCCAAACCAAACCGGGCGAGTCCATGCACATTCAAAAAGTAGATGCTCGATTGATTCTGTACAAATATTGCATATTGGACATACCTGAGATGGAGAGCAATTTCTTCTAAACAAACTATCCTTTGTTGCAACAGAGTTTGAAATGGTTTTCCATAAAAATAATTTGATTTTTGGTTGCACCGGGATATGCCAAATTACCTTCCAGAATTTTGATGATGGATTGGCACTTGATTCACCAATAGAAACGGATGTACTCATCAGTGCAATAACTTGTTTGTAACCGGACTTAACAGTGTATTGACCATTTGGATCAAAGTGCCAAATGAGCTTGTCCGAAGAGCCAGTTTGTGAGATCGGGATTTGCAAGACCATCTCAGCTTTAGTAGCTGAAATATGCTTACCTAACTTCCTTACATTCCAATGGCCATCCTCAATAAAATCAGAAACTGTGTTGCGGTTATGGAATAGGCCGAGAGGTGAACGAATGTAAAAAACATCACTAAAAGGAACCCACTTTTGTGTCCAGAATGAAATGCTTCGCCCGTTTCCGACTTTCCATCTAACACCTTGCAGCAACAAATCGCGGTCGTGGAGTAAACTGCTCCAAAGCCAAGACGGGTGTGATCCTTTTTTAGCAACAAGAAAATTTGAACTCGGAAAATATATCCCTTTGAGAATTCTTCCCCAAAAAGCATCGGGATTGATAAGTAGCCGCCACCCTTGTTTAGCAAGAAGGCCCATGTTAAAAGCTTCAAAATAACAAAATCCTAAACCGCCTTGTTGCTTTGGTTGCGAAAGCTTTTTCCAATTCTTCCAATGGATGTGATGCTCATGGGAATCATCGCCCTAGAAAAATCTACAAACGTAAGTTGTTAGCTTATTCAAGAGACTTGATGGAAGTAGAAAGCATTGCATAGCATATGTTGGAATGGCTAGGATGACGGACTTGATTAGAACTTCTCTACCTGATTAGGAAAGAAGTTTCTGAAGTTTCTGCTTCCAACCTTTCATTTTTTGAAGCACTCTGTCTAACAGGAAGCCAAACATCTCTGCTTTCTTCTGGCTAAAAATGGAGGGAAGACCTAAATATTTAGCTTTAGGGTCCATTTGATGGACATGAGGATCACCACAAATATTGTCACGTAGAGGAGATGGAGTGTTTAGGGAGAAAAAGGCAGATGATTTCTGAAAGTTGACTGTTTGACCTGAAGCCTCCCAATAGGAATTTAAAATGCTGACAAGAGTACCACATTCAGCATGTGAAGCTTTCAAAAAGAATAGTGAGTCATCCGCAAAGAATATGTGAGAGATGAGGGGGCAATTTCGCGCCATTTTTATACCAGATAAAGTGCCTAAAGTCATTGCTCTGGAAATTTGGCGAGAGAGAACATCAGCAATAATGATGAATAGATAAGGAGAGATGGGGTCTCCTTGGCGAAGCCCCCGTTGTGGCTTTATAACCCCGACAGAATCTCCATTCACCATAACCTCTAATTCGTAAGTGGTGAGACAAACGCATATCTAATTGTACTAGAGATCGCCAAACCTCATTTTCCGCAAAACAACCAACAAGAAATCACATTCAACTCTATCAAAAGCTTTATTTAGGTCGAATTTCAAAGCCATAACATTTTTTTTACCGTGCTTTTTGTTGCGGATATAATGGAAAGCCTCATTTGCAACTACGATAGAATCTTGAATTTGACGCCCGGGAATAAAGGCCGACTGTTGTGGGGAGATGATTTTCCTCATCAATGGTTTCAAGCGATTAGATAGAACTTTAGAAATGATCTTGTATATGAAGTTGCAAAGGCTAATTGGCTGAAAATGTGTAAGCGTTTCTGGTGCAGGGGTTTTTGGAATAAGGACAACCAAAGTTTTATTCAATTCTGGCAGCATGTTCCCCGTTTCAAAGAAATAGCTAAAGGCTTGACATACCGAGAAAAGAGATGATGATATGTGACAAGATCAATAGTAAATGTTTAAACATTAAATTTATTTGACACAATGTTTAACTTTTTTTTTGGTAATTATGGTTTCCGCTATTTTGACTGACTAATTTACGAGGTTCGAACCTACCGCCACATAGACTCAAACAGATTAAGCCCTCCCTTTTCAAGAGGTTGGCGTGACCACTTCAATGTTGTTTTCACTATTTGACACAATATCAGTCATGTGAATTAGGCTTCCTTCACTGTGTTCTAGAGTCTAAATTTTAAGAAATAGAAAGGGATGAGATGAGATGAGCAAAGTAAAGGATGACAATATGAAAAAATTGATTATTGCAATTTGAGTTCTTAAGTTTGTACCTTTAAATAGCAAGTAAAATCTTTTATATAATAAAAGAATTACATCATTTCGAAGTTTTGAATGAGATTAAATGTTATGAGAAATCAAATTGGACCAATCAGAACGCTTGATTTTGTCACGTAGACAAAATCGTGCGATCTGATTGGTCAATAAAAAGTCAAAATTGAATCAATTTGGTTAAAATTAAAAAATTTTGGTTGAGAAATCTAATGGAGAAATAAAAACATAAAAATATATATGTCAAATTTGTGAAAACAAAAACTTGAAGAAAGGAGGAGATAATTAAAAACTTTAGTGATTTAATTTTAAATAATTTATATAAAGTTAAAAGTGTAAATTTATAAATTTACAAGTTTTATTATAAGTTAAAAAAAATACACAAATAACCCCTTAAACTTTATACTTTATATTTTAAAATACAACAAACGTAAATATTTTCTTACTTCCAGTCAAAGATTTAACATTATCTAATCACATCCCAAATATACCCGAAGACTTTTTGGTGGATTTTTCATTGTCGGCCTGAAATCATGTTGTACAACCGAAGCACATCGGAGGTTCACTTGAGCCAACTCCGGGCTACCTAAAAGGTTAGTTTCGCTGGGATTAGTTGACTCACAATGTCGAGTCAGAAAACAGGTAAATCAAAAGAAAAAAAATTACTAATCATCCTCAAGTCCATACACTTCGTAATATATAAAAGATTTAATGAATCTATTCTCTTCATATGATTTCGATAATACTCTATACATAACTTATAACACAGAAAAAATAAAAATTATATATATAATTTTAAAAAACATAATGTCTAAGTCTCGTGCGTGCACGGGCATTAAAACTAATATAAATTATAAAATTATCAATATACTCTCAAAACTATATGCTCGTTTCATTTCATTATTATGTTTTTCTCAAAGTAACTTTGGCCAAAGAATGAAGAACCTCAAGAATGATACTCCCCTCTCCCAAATTTATAGTTCACGTTTATTTTTTGAGATGTCTCAATTTAATTGTCTACTACTAAAAATATATATGAAAATTTGATCATGTTTACCACATTACCCTTGTTTGAAATTATTATTACAAACTTTAAGAGATCTTAATATTATTAGCTATGGGTGATTATACTGTCATTCTGATAAAATAGTACGAAGATAAAAACTAGTAGTAATAAAGGCCATTTTTTAAACAGTATTTTTTTGTCAAATGACAATAATTTTAAAACGAAAGAAAGTAGTATATTGCAGCGCTCCATTCTCTTATATACACATGATGCTAAGCGACAAAATCGGTTTAGCCCATTAGTGGGTTTTTATATGTTGTTGATACTATTTGATATACTTTTGGGTTTGTATACAGGGGTGAGCATGGTCCAAGGACCGGATAGGACCGGACCGACCTTGGACCGAGACCGAAACTAGTCAAAACGGTGGATCGAGGATCGGACCGAAATGGTACGGTCCGGTCCGGGTCGGGTCGGTCTTCGGTCCGGTCTGGTCCTACACGCATTATCATCGGGTTTTTGGTTGGACCGACCGGACCGAGGACAGAATTGGTCCAAAACACCGGATCGCGGACCGGACCGAAATACCTTCGGTCCGGTCTGGTTCGGTCTGGTCTTCCGGTCCGGTCTGATCGACGGTCCGGTCTGATCGACGGTCCGATATGCTCACCCCTACTTGTATATACTAAACCTTTTAGCCAGAATTTTATCATTCTATATGGACTCCTTCGAAAAGTCGATTTAGCCATGCCCATACTAGAACATAGGAACCCTTTTAAACAGGGGCGTCGATCGGTTAGTTCGGTCAAAAAAAAAATTCAACCCGAAAACCGAATCGAAAGTCAAATTTAAATTCGGTTTGATTTACGGGTTGACCAGAATAACCCGAATTTCACCATTTATTTTATAAAAAAGTTAATTACATCAAAATTTAGCCAAAAAAATTATTTCAAGCATAAAAAGTTTTTTTATATTATGATAAAATTTTAATGATCTTTTTATATATATAAATATATTAAAAATATATATATTTATATGAATTCGGTTTTCGGTTCAGAATGCCAAACCCATATCCAACCCGAGAACCGAATTAGTAGTTCGGTTCGGTTCGGTTTTGGCAAATTCGGTTCGGTTATTAGTTTGGATCGGTTGTTTTCGGTTCGGTTCAGTTTCGCTTTTCAGTTTATTCGGTTTTTCTGCTCACACCTACTTTTAAAACATCTTATTTTATTTTGAACAAATCAAAATAAAATAGTAGCCATCTAGGTTTTTTTTTAATTTCTTTTGAACAAATCAGAGTTTAACTGAAAGAGCTATTTTAAATAAATCTTATTTTATTTTGCATCAAATGATATTTTGGTGCTCTAAATGAGTTACAACATTCTTAGCATGTATCGTTTTAGATGCATCATCTTATCGTTTCACAAGTGAATTTTAAATAAAAAGATGCAAAGTAGCACTATAATCACATTTAACATGAACGAACAAATGTTAACTTGGTGAAAAAATGATACGTAGTATATGACAACTCCATTTATCGTCATTCTTCACATTTACATATGATTTTTAAATTATATTTCCTCCGTCATATTTTTATTGTCCATGTTTTATTTTTAGGATGTTTCAATTTAATTGTCCATTACTAAAAATAAATATGAAAATTTGATCAAGTTTACTATATTACCCTTATTTGAAATTATAATTACAAACTTTAATGAAGACTTTAATTAATTAGGTAAGGGTAAAACTGTTATTCCATCAAAATGTAAGAAAGAAAAAGTAGTAATAAATTCACTTTTCTTAAAATGTATGTCATTTGTCGGGAGACAATAATTTGAGACGGTGAGAGTAATCACTAAAATATGAAAAAACATGGCATACTAATATATGTTAATCACCAAAACTTTGTTTCATAGAGTAAATATTACTTATAGAAACTGCTATAACGACTTAGACCTTAATCATTATTACTGGTATTAGGAAAAAGTAATGAAGATATAATTGTGATTTAACAATAAGTTCATGATGTTAGTTATCCATTTCCCTTCCTAATTCTCTGATGATGTTACCCTCTAGTTAGTAATGCAAATGGAAGAAAATAATGAAATTGGAATGCAATGCAACTTGCAACACAAATATGGATACATACATCAGACACATCAACATGTAAGATTTTGAAGATCGAATATGAATATATGATTAGGATCAGATAAGATATGTAATCATTCCAAATATTCCTTCGTATCTTCAAGTAGCTTATCCTTTCATCCACTTGCATTGTCCAAGCTTTATCTTTTCAAGATTCTTTCTTAACTTATAAGTATTTGAGATATTCTCTTGCATATACGATTGTGCATAATATGATTCTGATATGATTTTGTTAGATAAGATTTGATTATAACGAAGAGCCTATAAAAGTGCATGTGTTATATCAGTTTAGGGATACCATCTTCCTCTCATCATCACTATTACTCTCTAATGCATAAGCTCAATATGCTTAATACTGACTTGATCGTCGGAGGGGCTCCCCCGGGCTCAGCCTGGGGACCTCTCTAACGAGCTTTCTCTGTCTTTTCAGCACTGCTTACCGAAGACCCAAAAGTCAAGACTAGCGTTAATCAGACGGCCAACTCAGCACCTTGATGACAATGCAGATTTTGGTAGCATCATTTGGCGCCATCCGTGGGACGAACAAAAAAATATATAGCTACGATTTTTCCCTTGTATATCAGTAACCTGCTACCCATCTTTATCTCAAAACCTTTGAGGTGAGGTGAGTAGACATATCCAAGGTAAACAGGATCCTCAAAATCCACCCGAATAAGATGCAAAAGTACAAGGTATGATAATATAATCTAATTTTATTTCAACCTCATTTGACCAATTCTTAAAAAAATTATCACTGCATATTTTCTGTCCAACACTTATTCAAATATGACAATAGCAGTCTAGAACATGTAATGCTCCATAATAAACCCAAATGAGATATTCACCAAAACAAAATAAAATGGAGTTCAATGGTTCATCTCTCTTAGAACTTACCAACTACATGTAATTTTATCATGTCATAAGAATCCCAACTTGAAAACCAATTTGTACGAAAAGTTTATCAAATGATTTCCAACAGAAATATTTTAGTGACACATATCATAATGGATTATTATGTACACATGGGAATTTGTTATGACTTGATCCGTGTTTTAACACTAAATAAGGGTAATTTTATCATTTGGAAAACTAGATTTGGATCTTAGAAACATACAAAAATATGTCTGTGTAAAGCTTTATTGTAGTACCGATAATATCTTAATCCATCAATTGTCATTATTCGTCTAAGCTTTATGCTAGGCAGTTATTTGCAAAAGTTAGCCAACAAAGTAATGGTTGTGCCAAGAGATTATCTGATGTTTCTTGTAATTAAGAGTGGACATGTTCTTTTCTGAATTCAATCCACCTTTTGACTGTGAGGATCCATGACGGAAGCATGGTTTGGGTCATTCTTTTTACAACGATAATACACTCGTACGAGAAATATAAGAATTACAGTAATCGGGCAGCAAGAGTACATTATAGTGAAGTAACCTAGCTATCTGGACATCCATTTCTTGAAGCCGCTAAGGCGTAAGAAGTCACGGTTCTTAACCTTTGACTTATCTTATTTGAGTTGGCTACTTGGAGGTAGCACGACACACCCTTGCAGAAGGCAGAAAGTTATACATGTTTACCTTATCTAGTGGTTGTCATCATAAAAATCTAAGAAGAGTACATCATACAACCTTTTACATAAACAAGGCAGAGGTACAACCTGTAAGTATCATATTTATTTCTAAATTGTTAACAATTGTGTACAAGCATGTTTGTGCAAGGTACAAGAGATGTAATCCCACAAGGCATCACTAGACATCGACACACCAACGTTGTGCAAGCTGATACGCTTAATGAAACATGTGGCATAGTTGCACTAAGCAGAATATTTGGAATGACCATTAATTGGTCACAAGTTACAACCCGTATAGTTGCACATATATATAAGGGTATTGCCCAGGCACATAAGTCGTGGTTTAATAGTGCAACCACTCAAGTACGTGGTGAAAGCCAATATCAATCCATATTGTAGGCACAACTCTCCCGTAGAATTAACTAGACACGGAGGTAAGCAAAATCTTCTCTCAGTTTATAATAAGGTATTACCACAACTGAATTTTTAAACAATAACATACCCGATTGTGATATTATACTATTCTTACTCAATTTACTCATATATTGGACCACTCATATATTTTTTTGTTGTAATTAAGACTTTAAATAAGAACTACTAAAAGCACACTTATGCATATATTATCTAACATATGCGTACATATATGAGTACATAACGGCCTTACCACTATGATTGGGTTGCTATAACTTTTCTACTCATCAAAACAGAGGTACTCTACATTCTTTATTTTTTAGGAGATGAGGCTATAACGCACAAATTATACTCGATCCTATGTTTCAAAGAAGAATTGATAGCTTTAGACTATTACAATCGATGATGCATCAATACAAATGAAATGATAAACGCATATTGTAGTTTAGAATAGTCCTCGAGGCAATAAAATAAAGAGTTAAACAAAACTGGTGGTTACAACTTAATACTAGAAAAATTAAGTTCATGGAAACATGTGTTTTACTTTGCCATTACTTTTTGTGTGTAACACCCGTGATTTAATCAAGTTAGTGAGACCTTTAGAAATGGCTAAGAGTTCTTTTTGTGTGATTCTTGTGTGCTATGTGTAATACATGTGTGCTAAGTGGTTTGAATAGGTGCATGATATTGTTTTGAGGTGTATGATCATCTCATTTTGAGTGCATTTGTGTTTGGTGATGAGTATTCCATTTGTTCACCTATAGTGATAATGGAAAGGAAAGGCGTATTGCATGTAATGCTACGTCAATAGTTGGATGATTTTGTGTTAAGCATTTATGGGAAATGTATTATGTTGGAGATAAGTTAGTGAGTGAAATTTGGCGAATTATGGTAGACTTTCTAAATATAGAAAGTAAAATGTAAAATGAAAAGTTATTTTTAGAAGGTTTAGTAAGTTGCGTTTATGTAAAAAGGTTTACCCAAATTAGCTTAGGTTTTTATAAAAACTTAAGGTAATGAAGATAATTAGTTAATTAATAAATAAATAAATAAATATAATTAAAAAAGGGGGTGCGTTCGATTTTAGAGAAAAAGAGAGAAAAAGAGATTTGAGTCCTAATCTAGTTGGGAAAGTATCTTGGGGTTATCTTAAACCTTATTGTAAAGCCTATAAATACCAAAAACCTTCCTCCCCTTGTATTTTTGTGTTCCTAACCGAATTTCTCAAGAAGAAAGAAAAAAAAGATTTTTTTAATAAAGAACGAATTGGTGATTTAGTGTTTCAAGAATCAAGATTTAGGTATGTTCGTTAACCCTAGTTGTTTAGTTTTCTTTAAATCATGTAACAATTAATATGATGGATCATTAGGGTTTTAAAAACTTCTGTAATTAATGATGTTTTAATCATGTTAGAGTGTTTAGGATTTAATTAGGACCTTATTGGTGTAAGTGGTTAGAGTTAGGTCGCTTTAATTCAGGATTTAGAGTTGAGCAGAATTTAGGTATGTGTTCAACTGATGATATCTAGATGTTAAAAATGTGTTTTGATATGATCATAGTGCCTAAATTGTAGTTCAAAGAGTCTATTTTTCAAAAAGTTCGGCCTTTATTGATTTGGAGTTTGAAAAGTTGGTTAAATATTGGTTACAAGAAAAGTTGTCAGAACAGTAAATACGAGTCAGATTTAGGTCATGTTTAGGAGGGTAAAACTCTAACTTAAAAGTGGAATTAAGGTTATCCAATCTACAGTGATTAAGTTTTATATGTATATAAAAAACCCTAGAAGGAGAGCTTCTGATTGTGTGTCTAAGTAGGGTAATTAGGGCCATACTTTTTGGTGTGTAATCAGATCCGAATTAGGATAGGTTTGAAGTTGGATTTTATTTGGTATAGTTGCACATGTAATGAGTAGCTGGGAATCACAAGGTAGTTAGAAAATTCATAAATGAACTTAGGTGATTTTTGGCATAATTTATGAAGGTCATTAAGTAAGAGTTTTAAGTTAGTAAAGATACACTAAAATTCTGCATATTTGAATAAATTGTTGTTAACTAGTGTAATGTGTTAATGAAGTGGTTAAGTTTGGGCATGGTGTTAGGGTGACCCATGATGGTTAATCAAACCCTTAGACATCTATCATATGTGTGTTACATAGACTAGAGATTTTATCTTGGTGGCGTGTAACCATGTTTATTTATTTATATAGTTGCGTGATAGGAATTGGAACCTGCGTTTTGAGCATTCAGGTGAGTTACATAGTCCCACTTTTTATTTCGTTTTAAACTTGGGATGGAAATGATGCAAGTGTTGAAATGAGTTTTGAATTCCTATGATTATGTGTTAGTGTAAATGCATGGACTATTATGTGACTGATATGCGTTATGTGCTACATGTTATGTGATGTGATATTGATGTGTGGCCTAGTCAGGTGGATTACTTGCGGGTATCCATGGCCTAAGCTAGAGGGAAAAAGATTTGGTATGAACCAAGAGCGATATGGGTCGTCTGCTTAGTGTTGGTTGAGGGATCGGATGGGTACGCCTACCCAATATATGATTTGTTGGTTTGATTGATTGGATTGAATTGCATGTTAGCTTGTATGTTAGTTAGCATAATTGTCATGCAAAAGTATTGTTTTATAATCACAGTAATTGGTTAAATTGTTTTGGTAACGAATTGAATATGTGTGTCTGAAAACCTATGTTTCTCACCAACCATTGTGCTGACGTATAAGCATTATTTTCAGGTATTCAGCAAGATGAGATTAAAGTTAGGAAAAGTGGCTAGATAGACCGTAGGCAGCTGGCAAAGTTTAGTTACCTAGATTTCGTTA
>BQNB010004358.1:66654-105700 GCA_026074375.1 Tanacetum coccineum | reverse complement strand
AACCAACCGGTAAACTATTCAACCCCTCCTTCTAGTTTCCACATTTTTGTTTATGCGTCCTCTGCTTCCCTTGTCTTTTGTTTGTTTAGTTCTTTGTGTGCTTTGCGTGGTTCACTCTTATTGACCTGTCCCTAAGTTGTTGCTTACTCTTGGTAGGTCATTTAGGTCCTTTTTCTATTGTGCCATGTTTTATTGTCCATATTCTTCTTTGTGGCTCTATGTGCTCCTCTTGCTCTCCTGCTTCTGTATGCCTTCTAGATTTTATCTCATGTTCGTTGTATGTGTTTGTCTGCTTGTTTTTTGCTTTCCTCTGCCACTGTAGTCTTATGCGTATTTGGGCTTTTAGTGCTTTACGTTGCTTACTCTTTTTGTTTCGCCTATCTTGTCATGTATCTTTGCTTGCCTTTTGTATCTTGTTTCATTTTTCTTCTCCTGCATGTTTCCTTTCACTTTTATACTTTCATGTGCATGGGTCTTTGGTTATGCAGGGTTTGTTTCAAGACACATACTCTTCGTTCTAAGTGTCGACATGGCGAGGGTTCTGATTTTGTGCCACCCTTTGATTATGGTGATGGTGAGGTGAGTTTTGTGCTATATGACCTCACTAAACCGTAAGCCCCTTCTTCTTTAGTACAGGTTGATCATGTAGATGAATTGGTGCTTGACGAGCATGTTGGTTTCACCGTGCCTCTTCTTGACAAATTGCTTTCTAAAGGGTTGAACACGATCAAATCTATCCCTTCTAAGTTTCGTTTGGGGTTCTCTCGGGTCTTGAAAGGAGATCTTGATAAAGTGATCTGCACCCCTAATGACATGTCTTGTTAGGTTAGTTTGTTTGTCTGGCCTCTTTGTCTCCTTAAAACCTTTTCCCCGAGGAGTAATATTGAGTGTAAGTCTGGTATTAAGCGTCAACGCCAGGAATAGAGTATTGCTAATGCCATTCGATCTTGGGGTAATCCTGGTGGTAGTTTGAAGCTTGTGAGTGAGGCTTTAGCTGAACCCTCCCTTTTATGGTCAAATGTCGATGAGGAAAACCTTGACTTGGGTGAGCAAAATGTCAAGCAATGTAAGAGGAGGATTTGTGATGGCCATTATATTGTATCAATCAGAGTTCTTTCTTCTTCTGGCGTTGAGCCTTAGAATGATGCTACTCTTGAGGACTTAAAAGCTAAGCATCCTCTCAAATCTGCCCCCTATTTGCCATATATACCTATTGGTCACCATTAACTCATTACATCTCCTGTTGTAGTTCTTAACATGATTAAGAATTTTCCTCGTGGCACGTCTTATGGACGGGAGGGTTTACGTGCCTAACACCTCATGAATTGCTTAAGTGGTGTTGATGTGGCTATTTTTGATGAGTTATTCTCTTCTATTACCCAAGTTGTGAATCTATTTCTTAATGGGAAATGCCCCAAGATGTTGGATGAATATATTGCTAGTGCTCCCCTCACGCCGTTGGTCAAGCCAGGGGTGGTATCCATTTTATTACTGTGGGTACTATTTAGAGGCGTTTGGTTTTCAAGGCTAGTTCTACTATGATTGGTCATTCCTTGGATGGTTATTTAAATGATCTATAGTTTGGTGTTGGGGTATTAGGAGGAAGGGAGGCTATACTTCATGAAGTTAATCGGTTGAGTGAGGATCGGGGAGATGATGTGGGCCTTTCGATATTGTTGGTTGATTTCAAAAATGCATTTAATTTGGTGGATCGTGAGGTTATGCTACAAGAAATTCGCATTCATTGCCCTGTTATTTCACGCTGGGTGGAATTTTCCTACTCCAGCCCAACTAGATTATATTATGTGGAACACACCTTAAGGTCGTATCAGGGTGTGTAGCAAGGTGATCTTATTGGACCTCTGCTTTTTACCCCAGTGTTACATCCTTTGGTATGTAAGATTAAAGACCCCTTTAACCTTTCCCATCAGGCTTGGTATCTGGATGATGACACTATTATTGGTGATACTTTGGTTGTGGGGGAGGTTTTAAAGGTAATTATAGAGGATGGACCTCGTCGTGGCTTGCATCTAAATGTTGATAAAAGTGAGGGTTTTTTGCCAAAGGAGGACCTGAGAAACAGGTTTGCAGTTTTCTCGCCTAATATTGCGCGTCCCTTGCATGGTGTCAAACTACTAGGTGGGCCTGCCAATGCGGATTTTGATTTTAGTAGTAAGCTTGTGATTAAGAGGGTTGCCAAATCTATTGATCTTATGGATGTTGTTGCTAAAATTAATGACCCTTGGTGTGAGTTGCTACTCATGCGTGCTTGTGTAGGTATATCCAAACTATATTTTTTCATGCGCACATGTTCTCCCTAGGTCTTTAAGCAGGCTCAACGTTCTTTTGATGCGGCTCTTCGTTCTGTTCTAGAGCGTATTGTTATTGCTTCTGGTCCTGGATTTAGTGATTGGCTGTGGAGGCTCTCCACCTTACCCTTTGTATTTGAGGTGCTTGGTGTATACTCTGCAGGTGATGTTTTGAACTAGCATTTCTTGCGTCCAGACTTCAATCCATTGGTTTGCAAACTAAGTTGCTCTGGCATTCTGATATTGTAACTTCTGGGCCTGCTTTTGATAATGCCTTAAGTGCTTTTAATGAGAAAATAGAGATTGATATTTTGAGTAATCCAAGTAAGGTCGTTGCCCCCAAACACTTGAAGAAGCTGGCAGATATATGTTTCACACGTGTTACTCAAACGGTTGAATGTACTTTTTCCCTATCTACTCGACAAATGGCTTTATGGAAGTCTCAAATGGAGGACCATACTTGTGACTAGCTTAGGGTGGTTTCGATATCTGGGTTGGGACAGACTATGAATGGTAGGACTTACCGCTGTGTGTTATGTTATCGGTTGGGTGTTCCCTTATTCTCTATTCCGAAGTCGTGCTCAGCTTGCTCCAGGGTCTTTGCGTGGGATATTTATGGTGACCATGTTGTATCGTGTGCTGGTATTGTTGGTATCAAACATCGACATAACATTATGCATGATACCCTTGTCGACATTTGTTTCTGGTCCAGGATTTCAGCTGGTAAAGAAGTTGATATTGGGCTTGGTGGAGTGCGGGACAAACCCTTACGTCCAATTGATATGTTGCTCTACTCGTGAGACGAAAGGCTTGATGTATGTGTGGATCTGACAGGTTCATCGCCCTTGACGCAAACTGGGATTATTAATTTTGTACCAGGGCATGCGGTGATTGAGGCTTCACAACGTAAACGCGTCAAATATGAGGATAAGTGTGCAAATATTGGATATGGTTTTCTCCCATTCTCAATCTCTTCTTTTGGAGAACTTGAGAAGGATGCAGTGACCTTACTGAAGTGGATCCAAAAGTTCTCCGTGACTCAAAATATTAGGGCACGTACTGCTATTCATATTTTTAGTAGGATCAGCTTTGCTATAGCTAGAGGAGTTGAAGCCCAGATAGTATCTCGGCTTCCCACTAATTTCTTGTAAATTCCATTAATTTCTAATAAAAGTGTTGATAATAATAATAATAATAAATTAAAAACAAATTTAATAAAATGGCGTTCTTTCTCTCTCTCTCTCTCTCTCTCTTTCCTTTCTCTTAGCCGGAGGTCTACCCGAAAGCAGTCTTCTTACCTGCGGGTTCTTCAAGGGTAGGGGTATGATTTGTCTACATTTCACCTCCTCAATATCCTACCCAAGCGGGGATTGAGTATTGTTGTTTGTTTGTTTGTTTGTTTTCCTCAATATCCTACCCAGTAAGGGATTGGAAAAGTATTGTTGTTTGTTTGTTTGTTTTTTTAAGGGACCTTGTATTATAGTATGGATTTTGAAAGAATTGTAAAAAAAAAAAAAATCCTATCAAAACTGTGTTTTGGTTAGAATCTCTTACTTAATGCAGATTTTTAATATTTTTTTGAAAAAACTTGAATAATAATAACAATAACAATAATAATAAATAATAAATAAATGAGAATAAATAATAGTATTAATAATAAATAAATAAAATAATAATAATAATAATAATAATAATAATAGTTAATAATAATATATAATAATAATACTAATAATAATAATAAATAATAATAAAAATAAAAATATTAATAATAATTAATAATGATAATAATAATAATATTAATAATAATAAATAATAATAATAATAGTAATAATAGTAACATTAATAATAAATAATAAATAAATAAATAATAATATTAAAATAATAATAATAATAATAATTAATAAATAATAAATAATAAATAATAATAATAATAATAATAATAATAATAATAATAAAAGATAAATCTGATTGTTTTATTATAAAATGCGAGATTACAACGTAATTAAAATCTTTTCATCCATATTTCAATGTAATCTGAGTTACAACATCGGATAGAAATACTATTTTGTGGTTCGGCCTTCGTGAGCGGGGATTTTTCTCTTGTCTTGTATAGGCAAGAGTTTTTTCATCCTTTTTGTAGCCCTCACAGTTAAAGCTTTGAGAAGATGCTAGTCTAGGTTTTTTGCTTATTTATAGTATTGTATTTGTACTTTTCTGGCTTCTAACGCCTTGCTGGTAGTCTTTTTATTAATATATTTATCTTTTGCCGTTCAAAAGAAAAAAAGAAATACAAAATAGTTTGGTCATATCATAATGAAATTAGACACATAACTTTTAATATTTAATATTTATTTTAATTTATTTTAAACGAGTTGACGGGGTTTAATCGGGTTGAGAATCTCAACCCAAACCTAACTTATTTATTACACAGTTGTGTCGACCTATTTTCGACGACCCAAACTTGTTTCGCCTCGAACCTAACTCGTTTATTTTCGTGTCGGTTTTAGGTCGTGTTTTGTGTCGCATGAGGATTTGCCACACCAACTTAAGAGTGTATGGAAAAACATAAACTGTTGGTAATTTGATGCTTAATCATTTTTACATCTTACATAAAAAGTGTGCATTTAGCTTAAATAAACTTATTTAATAATTGATATATGAAATGATTATGTATCAGACTATACAGTTAAAGTCCTCTTTGGACATTTCGATTAGATAGCAATGTGCGTTTTTGAATTCAAGGCTTTATGTTTGACGTAGATTGAGCATTTTCTCACCCTTAGACTGAAAGTAATGGGACCGAACCACTTGGTCGGTCGTCCCATGTGGCATATGGGGAACGCATACCCTCCCATTACTTGACCAGCGAACGAACGCGTCCCACCTGTCCAAACCATTTCATTCGGTCGTGTGTGAGACCGAACAATTGAAAGAATTTAAAACAGAAACTAGCTGTTGGTTTCGGTTAGAATTAAAAAAAAAGTGTTCGGTCGCCTGTGCGGTCATCAATACGGGTGTTTGATCTGTGTGTGGTCTAGGAGAGAGAAAACTGAGTTGGCGCTGAGGTGACTGTCGCCTGTGCGGTCACCACAAAATTAGAACTCATTTAAGTTACGAAATCAATGCAAATATTAATGGTTATGAATAGTTTAGGCTTTTCTATAGTCACCACAAAACATAAGGGCAAACAGCCAACATAGCTTAAGGAGTAAAGGAGGTGTTTGTGTTAGATTATTTACTTGACTTATGAGCTTATATAACCTTAAAATGCTCCAAGTAACCTTTTATGGCTTATAAACTAATTATAAAGTTGAGCTTATGAATAAGATCAACTTAGTCGTAAAATTATTGTCTCTCGACAAAAAACACACAGTTTAAGAAAAATGCATTTATTACTGTTTTCTCTTTTTTACTATTTAACAGAATGACAGTTTTATCTTTAACTAATTAATTAAAGTATTTGCCGTTCGAAAAAAATTTAATTAAAGTCTTCTATAAAATTTGTAATAATAATTTCAAACAAAGGTAATGTGATAAACTTAATCAAACTTCCTTATCTATTTTTAGTAATAGACAATTAAATTGCGACATTCCAAAAAGGAAACATGGAGACTACAAATTTGAGACGGAAGTAGTTGTTTATAAGACGAAAGAAAATGGGTTTGTAAGAGCATCTACTATTGTTGTTTACAAAAAAGTTTATACTTCGTCCCATTTTTATTGTCCGCGTTTCCTTTTTGGGATGTCCCAATTTAATTGTTCACTACTAAAAATAGATAGGGAACTTTGATCAAGTTTACTATATTACCCTTGATTAAAATTATAATTACAAATTTCAAAGAAAACTTAAATTAATTAGTTAAGGGTAAAATTGTCTTTCTGTCAGAAAGTAAGAAAGAGAAAACAGTAATAAATGCACTTTTCTTAAACTGTGTGTTCTTTGTCGGGGGACAATAATTTTGGGACGGAGGGAGTAATAAAATGAAGAGGTTTATTTTTGTTAACCATAATGGAATCCTAGTTTATGCTTACATGAAATGAAAATATCTAATATATTTAATGTCTCCAAAATCCAATGCATATGAAATATGTATAATATTTATAAGAGTGTGAGGAACGGTGGTGCCAAAGGCTGGCGCCATTCGACGGCACGAGAAAACCCAACGGCCCACCATTCCGGACCTTGTGCCGTTGGGTCTGGCTTCGTTGCAACCAGCCACAACGTTGGCAAAAAAAAAATTTAATTTTTTTTTGTCTTTTTGTGATTTAGTTTGGTATATGTGTACCAATGACATCACATTTTCTGGTGCCAAAGGATACCGCAAAAAATGTGGTGCCAAATGATTTCTGGTGTCGTCGTGATTTTTGCTGACGTGACACCATTTTTTGCCTATTTTTTGCAACGGCACGAGCCCAATGGCACACCGTTCCCAACTCTCTTAGAGTATAATGGAAATAGGTTTATACAACTAAAAGGTTTATGAGTTAATGACTTAATTAATTATAAACTTTCGTAAAGTTGTGTTGCTAAATAAGAAGATTAGAGATGCGAGATGCGTAATCGGGATTTTTCTTTTCTTTTCTAATTTTTAGTTTCTTAACAGAAAAAAGGTTTTATGGCCAGATTTCGAAGGACAAACCCCAACTCTTGATAAAAACTCCACCAATATTTCTCTTGACGTGAAATTAGTTAAACTAGTGATGATATATGTTTAGTTACTGATAAAAATTTATGTAACTAGATGGATACATATGTGTGAATGTTGATGAAAATTATAATATAAAGCTATACATTTTACATAAAACTATAATAAGCAGTGTGTGTAATCGATAAAAGTTGAAAGAATATTATCAGTTTACGTAATTTAATCGAGTATAGCCTACAATACCAGTTACTAACAGATGCAATCAACCATTACTCTATCAAACATGTGTTCAACAAGAAACACACGTAATTAACTTCCTATGATCGATCATGCACTCTACATCTTCTCTAATTCAGGCACAAGTTTAGGGTCACACCATTGGAATGTCTTCATTTGCCCCATAAATACTCCTTAAACCCCAAAGCTTCTTAATAAGGTGAACGATCACTTATCTATATCTCTTCAAAAATGAGGCTTTATAACAGGACTTCTTGCATGGTTAAACCATCTAACGAAACATGGTCCGGTAAGTTAGCCTTATCAGAACTAGACCAAATTGGTGTCACTACTCATGTCCCAACCATTTACTTCTACACAAAATCTCCTCACGATTGGCTCATTGTCTTGCAAAAGTTAAAAAGTTCCCTGAGTTCTACCCTAGTTCATTTTTACCCTTTGGCCGGGCGGCTAAACTCTATTGCAGGAGGTCGTCTAGAGCTCGATTGTAATGCAGATGGGGTGCAGTTCATGGAAGCATACATTGACATGAACCTTAATGATTTAGATAGTCTTTTACCTTCACCAATATATCACCACCTTATACCTTCAATAGATAATCAAAATTTACCCCTTGAAGAAATTCCATTGTTAGTTTTGCAAGTCACAAGATTCAGTTGTGGAGGGTTTAGTCTTGCTTTGAACATTTCACATGTTGTTGGGGACGGGCAAAGCGCGCTACACTTTGTGTCCGAATGGGCTAGGGTTTGTCGAGGTGAGTTGATAGAGTCTCCACCTTTTATTGATAGGAAGTTATTGCGGGCCGGGGATCCTCCAAGATCATGCTCCACGATTGAACTAGACCAATTTGGTCCTCCACCTGTGCTTATGAATCAATCTGATAAAAAAGAGTGTGAGCAAGAAACAACTGTCACGATGTTGAAATTAACACCAACCCAAGTCGAGATACTACGAAACAAAGCTAATGAAAGTCAGAACAGTGAGATGAGCCATAGTTTTACGCGGTATGAGGTCATAACAGCACATATATGGAGAACTGCATGCAAAGCTCGTAATCACAAACCCGAGCAACCATCTGCACTAGCCATGTGTGTTGATGTTCGAAATAAAATGAGACCACCATTACCACCAAAATATTTTGGAAACGCTATTGTCAATGTGATTGCCACTGGATATTCAGGTGAAATACTATCAAACCCTCTAGGATACGTTTCAAGTAAAATACGGGATGTAATTAAAAAGGTTGACGATGAGTATGTGAACTCAATTCTCGACTTCATGAAGAATCAAGAAGACTTAGGGCAGTTTCGAGAGTTAGAACCAACAGCTAACAATGAAGGATTTTTTTATGGCAATCCAAATGTTGGAGTCATAAGTTGGTTAACACTTCCAATCTATGGTGCGGATTTCGGATGGGGGAAAGAGGTTCATATGGGTCCAGGAACACATGATTCGGATGGCGATTCTTTGATTCTTCATGGAAGAGATGGAGATGGATCACTGGTTGTTGCATTATGTTTACAAGCAAGGCATATGGAGGATTTCAAGAAAATTTTCTACCAAGATACTGAAATAGATGGTTCTTGAGCCTCTGTATGTATATTGCCTACTTTGGGTGATGTTATATGCATGATACAACTTGAGAGTAATTAGAACTTGTTCTTTCTAATTGATGATCCATAGGTCATCCTAATTTTATATTCATATAAGCATAATAGAAGATATTCAATAAAATTATCAAAATTTCAGAATGAGATTTTTGATTTATTATTTCACTAAAAGTATAAAAGTGAACTTTAGTTGATATTGTGAACTGTTAATAAGTAGTTGTCAATTGTTATTGAATCTCGTAAGCTGGTTATATTATAGTTGCTTATATGCATGAAGTTGTCAATACTCAGGAGAACATAGAGATCAGTATTTTGGTTTACTAAAAAAGTAACCAAATCTATTTGGGACGAAAAACCCAATACGGGTAATCAACATCCCGCTAGGACCAACCCGCAGGCTAGAACCCGCGGTTAAATGGCAGTTATAATTAATGTCATTATGAAAGTTATTCTCAAGGGACACTGATCGGTGTCACCAACCGACACAACTGTTTAGATTGTACTTTTCATCTTTATATATAAATAGAACAGAAAATTGTTAACGTTTGTATATGATGACATGATGAATTGATTAATGAACAATTCATAATGTTTTTTTCTTGAGGTATATGATGATTAATGATCCATTGTAATAGGTCAACAATTGGTATTCAGAGCCCGGTATTTCTATTGTTTATGCAGGATTGCATTGTTATTACCATTTTTGTGTTCCATTTCGAAGTCAAAGAACAACCGGCACAAAATCTTTCAGGAAAAGTTGTGCAAATTCAAGGAAACACAAATTAAAAAATCATCTTTTGTTTAGAAAAGAAATCTTCGAAAAAAAGGAGGACCCTCAACAATGTTGCTACCGAGGTAGTGTTAAACATAGCAATCAAAAGGGTTTCATGCTCCTCGCAAACTTTATCTAAAAACTTATTAATCCAAATATGATAGAAGCCCTGTAAAATCAAAGGGTTATGCACATTTTTTAGAATCGGATACAGAAGTTATAAGAACGCCACACTTGTCGATAACAAAAGTCATCTACAAAAACGTGTCGTGAAAATCAATATAATACATTCAAGAAGTACATAACACACCTATTTGAGAAGAATCGATTATTGCGATGTGTCTCGAGTGACATCATCAGTTGATTACACGGTTTCCAGAGAAAAACCCAATATTAACGGCGGTTTTAGCAATGTGATCCCAATTTGCGATAACACTTTTTTCGCTTAGAACAAAATATCAGGGAGCCGTGGTTACGAACACAAGAATGAAGGGAAAAAGACGGCGATTTACAATCGCATATTATCAGATAGAAGGTGAAACCCACCATGACGAATAGGGAAGTAAGCAGAAAGGACTCACAGAGACGAACGTCCACAAAGGAGAAGGATTATATTAAAAAAAAATAAGAGAGAAACTCGGGACACAAATGTGGGAAAAGGGGCACTACGGGTTTCATAATCCTACCATAGTGGTGTTAAAAAAATTACCACCCTCACTTTGTGTATTTACTTCATTTTCTTATATAAAATTTTTAGTTTATATAGATTTATATGGTTTTATATTGACATAAGTTACCACTTAATTCTAGATTAGTAACTTAGCCTAAATACCGAAGAGTAGATAAATATAGTAGTCGCAGAAATTTGTACTGATTATACTATATTGGAAGATTAGTTTATTAAAGACTAATCTACTCTTAGGATATTGGATTTGTTTTTTTAAAAAACTTCAAAACTTCTTATTTCTGGTTTTTGATAAGAAATCTTTTTTTATGATTTGTTTCTACTTGATTTTGATGATGATCAGTAATATGTTAAAGCTTTAAGAATTTTAAGGTTTTCAAAACTTGTATGTGGTTTTTGAAAGTAAATTGTTCAAGACTTCTTAATTTGGTTTATGATAAGAGAAATGCTTTTTTTTAAGGTATTTTACTTATTTGGCTTACGATAAGTAATAGTATAAAGATTAAGTGTCATTAAAAAAAGAGGATTATAAGTTTTTCTAAATTTTAATGTTTTTATAATCAGATTTAAATAAGGTTGTAATGGATTTTAAGATTTACAATTATTATGTTTTAAACGTATTGTAACCTTTTTAACAAGAAGTTTTCAATTATTCGATTTTTTAAGAATCAAACCTTGGGTTTTTCTTAAAGAAACGAATACACATTTGATGCCATTAGAGGACTGTGTTTTCAACACCAAACGTTGTGATTAACCAAGAGAGCATAAAAGGATTGTCAAATTGGACGAAGAAAAAAGAGATGTCGTTTAAGAACTAAAAGGGTTCCGTACAATTGAACAATGAGACTGATTGTTAGTAGAGAAGCCACGATATTGTAGGTGCAACGGCAAAAGAATTAACATGCCTCTAAGGTGTTCTGTCAGAGATTTCTGCAAGAATTGTAGTTGACGGGCTATCAGATAAACCAATTTGACCCGAAGTCGCACTATGGCGCAGATTAAAAGGATCAAGTGACTGGACGACCCGGATTGATAATAGAATAAGTAGACTTGTAAAGATAAACATCAAGCTTTAAAGACTGAAGACATTCCAAATCGCCTTCGAAGGACAAAGAAAAGGATCAAAAAGATAATATCGTTATCTTATATGCATGACGTTCAAACTAGGAGAAATCGATCAGTATTTTGGTTACTAAAAGAACAAACTATTGGGCCGAAACCCAATCCGGGTAATCACAACCCGCTAGACAAACCCGCAGGCCAAACCCGGCGGTTACATGGCAGTTAAATAAATGTCATTTGACAGTTATTCTCAAGGGACACATCGGTTCACCAACCGACACAACTTTTAGATTGTACCCTTTCATTTCATATAAATAGAACAGAAAATTGTAAACGTTTCTATATGATGACAATGATGAATGATTAATAGAAAATTCATATTTTTTTTTCCTGGTATATTGATGATTAAAGATCCATAGAAATAGGTCAACAATTGGTATCAGAGCCCGGATTCATCATATAGCAGGATTCATCATATACCATTTTTGTGTTCCAGTTTCGAATCAAAGAACAACCGCACCAAAATCTTTCCAGAAAACAGTTTGCAAATCAAGGAAACACAAATAAAAAAATCATCTTTGTGTTTAAAACAAATCTTCGAAAAAAAGGAGACCCCAACAATTGCTACCGAGTGTATAAACACTAGCAACAAAAGGGTTTCATCCCTGCAAACTTATCAAAACAATAATCCAAAAATTATAAGCCCGAAAAATCAAAAGGGTTATGCACTTTTTTAGATTCGAAACAGAATTATAAACCACACTTGGATAACGAAAGTCATCACAAAAACGGACAGAAATCAAAACATCAAGAAGGAACAAACACACCTCTTTGAAGAATCGATATTCGAATCCGAGTGAATCATCAGTTGATTCACGGTTATCCAAAGAAAAACCCCATATTAACGGCGGTTTTTAGCAAGATCCCCAATTTGCGAAACCCTAATTTCGCACGAACAAATCAGGGAGCCCGTGGTTACGAACACAAGAAGAAGGAAAAGAGCGATTACAATCGCCATCTCAGTCGAAGGAGAAAACCACCAGACGAAAAGGGAAGAAGCAGAAGGCCTCACAGAGACGAACTCCACAAAGGAGAAGATCTCCAAACAAATAAGAGAGGCGGACACAAAAGAAAAGGGGCACTAGGGTTTCTTAATCCTACAAGGTTTTAAAAAACACCCCCCCCACTTTTCTTTTCTTTCATTTTCTATATAAAATTTTAGTTTATATAGATTTATAGGTTTTAGTATTGACATAAGTTACCACTTAATTCTAGATTAGTAACTTAGCCTAAAACCGAAGATAGAAATATAGTAGTCGAGAAATTTTACTACCTACTATATTGGAAGAATAATTCTTAAAGAGTAATTAACCTTAGGCTATTCGATTTTTTTTTTAAAAACTTCAAAACTTCTTATTTGGTTTATGATAAGAAATTTTTTTTATGATTTTTTTACTTATTTTGATTATGATAAGTAATATATAAAGCTTTAAGAATTTTAAGGTTTTCAAGACTTCTTATTTGGTTTATGATAAGAAAAGCTTTTTTTAAGATTTTACTTATTTGGCTTACGATAAGTAATATATAAAGATTAAGTGTTTAAAAAAAAAGAGGATTAAAGTTTCTAAATTTTAAGTTTTTATAAAGATTTAAAAGGTTTAAAAGATTTTAAGATTTACATTATTAAGTTTTTAAAGAATTGTAACATTTTAACAAAGTTTTCAAAGATTTTTTAAGAATCAAACCTGCGTTTTTCCTTAAAAACGCAACCATTGATGCCATTAGAGACGGTTTCAACACCAAACCGGTGATTAACCAAGGAGCATAAAAGATGTCAAATTGGAGAAGAAAGAAAGAGATGTCGAAAGAACTACAAGGGTGCCACAAATTGAACAAGAGACTGATTTTAGAGAAGACCACAATATTTGTGGGTCAAGGCAAAGAATTAACATGCCTTCAAGGTTTCTGTTCAGAGATTTCTGCAAGATTGTAGATGAGGGCTAAGAAAAACCTGCCCCGAAGTCACTATGGCGATCAAAAGGATCAAGTGACTGGACGGACCCTGAAATAGATAAGAGACATAAAAAAAAATTCAAGCTTTGAAGACTGAAGACATCAAAGCATCAAGGACAAAGAAAAGGATCAAAGGATCAAACGAAAATGAAGACATTGAAGACACAGCGTTTGTGATTACGGGGGAGAATATTGGGCCGAAACCCAATCCGGGTAATCACAACCCGCTAGACAAACCCGCAGGCCAAACCCGGCGGTTACAAAAAACAGTTAAATAACTTATTTACAGTTATTTTCGAAGGGTTACAACGGTTAAATCTAACCGACACAACTTTTAGACACACTGTTTCATGTAATATAAATAGGAACAGATTTGTAAACGTTTCTGTATGATGACAATGATGAATGATTAATAGAAAATTCAGATTTTTCTTGTTTCTGGTATATTGATGATTAAAGATCCATAGAAATGGGCCAACAATTGGTATCAGAGCAGGATTCATCATATACCAAGATTCATCATATACCATTTTTGTGTTCCAGTTTCGAATCAAAGAACAACCGCACCAAAATCTTTCCAGAAAACAGTTTGCAAATCAAGGAAACACAAATCAAAAAATCATCTTTGTGTTTAAAACAAATCTTCGAAAAAAAGGAGACCCCAACAATTGCTACCGAGTGTATAAACACTAGCAACAAAAGGGTTTCATCCCTGCAAACTTATCAAAACAATAATCCGAAAATTATAAGCCCGAAAAATCAAAAGGGTTATGCACTTTTTTCAGATTCGAAACAGAATTATAAACCACACTTGGATAACGAAAGTCATCACAAAAACGGACAGAAATCAAAACATCAAGAAGGAACAAACACACCTCTTTGAAGAATCGATATTCGAATCCGAGTGAATCATCAGTTGATTCACGGTTATCCAAAGAAAAACCCCATATTAACGGCGGTTTTTAGCAAGATCCCCAATTTGCGAAACCCTAGTTTTCGCACGAACAAATCAGGGAGCCCGTGGTTACGAACACAAGAAGAAGGAGAAGAGTGATTAACAATCGCCATCCCAATCGTGGTTACACACCACAGAGAAGAGAGACGAACGCCTCACAAAGGAGACGAACTCCAAGAGACGAACTCCACACACAGAGAGAAAGAGGCTGTATTGAAATCCATTGCAATAGCTATGAACATTTATTGAAATCCATTGCAAGCTTTGATCTTTCTTCTTCAACAAGCTCCTAAATAATGAGAAAGAAAACCAAAAATTATAGGCAATTGATACGTACACAGGAGAAACTGATGCATACTCCACATTTAAATTGGCCAAAAGTCACGAAAATCCATATAGCCACCTACATTAAAGTATGATTATGTAGAGTACTTATCCCGCAAAACTTCACCTAATTAATTTCAATCTAACAAACTGGTACATATCATGATTACACATTCATCAAGGCCGTCTCGTGGATTTTGAAGGCCTTGTACGAAAATTCCAAAATGAGCCCTTGATATCAAAAGTTAGATGTACATAAGAGTGACTTAATTTGGATTTCCTTTTCCAATGTTTGATATAGTCTTAACAGCAAGTTTAAAAATTCTCAGTTAACATCAAAAAAATTTCAGTAAAAAGTATCAAATTTGTAAGGGGTACCAGGCGATGATTTTCTCTTATGCATAGGTAACGGTAAACATTTTTTTATATAAACGATAGCAGACACATGTTAAAACGAGTTTCTTATAAAAGGTATAGTTAAAGAAAGAAATGAAAATTAATATGTTGCTTTTAGTCTTTTCCAACAAAGTATGAAGTACACACTTATCTAAACTTCTAGTCTTCTAGACCATCTTTGAGTTAAGTTAAAAGAGTAAAATAAAACTTTGAGTAATAATAAGGGTATAAAGGAAATAACAATTAAATTTTGAAAGGGGTAATATCAACATAAACTTCAAGTGGGTTGTCTTCCCCACGACCTAACACCATTAAAAGACCAGAAGTGTTTCACGCCATTAAAAAATGAACTCAAGCTTTGTTTTCTTTATTGTGGCTTACACTGTAAAGTCTATGCTAGTAAGACGCCATTTAAGAGTCTTAAATCATCTCAAGTTTAGTTAATACTAATCTGTACATTTTAAAAATTGGAGCCCTCCAAAATCAAAGGCCTGTGCAGTCGACCACCTCGAACATGCGTAAATCCGGCCATGACATTCATATAACTAACAGATGATGACTTATGCACTAAACTTGTTGAAATGCCATGGAGTGCTTTGTGTTTTTTGTCCTAAACTTGCCAATTTCCAAAACATTAGCATTACTATAGAAACCCGACATCTTTTGAGCTAGCTAGTGGCCATTCGGACATCCTTAAGGATTCTAAAACTAGAAGCTCTAATAATAACCGTATTAAGCTTCACAGCCATTAATATACAATAATTTATTCATTTCATATTTTAAAAACAATAAACACTTTTTTTATATAAGCTGCAAATTAGATGTGGCAAAATAGGTGGGTCGGGTTTGGGTTTGGGTCATGGGTCTAGATGGGTTTGGATCTAGACGGGTTTGGGTCTAGATGGGTCTTCTAGAAACATGGGTCTAGATGAGTCGGGTCTAAATGAGTTGGGTCCGGGTCTAGATGGGTTTTGGTAACTTAAAAAAAATATTTTTTAAGAAGCCAACAATGCTCAATATAGTAACCAAAGTGAATCATTGTCCATTTTTATACGTCTTTGTATGTTTTGTACATTTTTATCCGTTTGCGTTTGTTTTCGACCGTTTTTGTTCGTTTTAACCGATTTTGACTGTTTTCGACTGATTTCGACCGTTTTCGATCGATTTTGACCGTTTTCGAACCTTTTCGTCCGTTTTTGACCGTTTTTGTCCGCTTTTGCACGTTTTCAACCTTTTTTGAACGTTTTGAACGTTTTCGTCCGTTGTAAATGTTATTGAATGTTTTTGTACATTTTCGTCCGTTTTTGTCCATTTTTGTACGATTTTGTTCGTTTACATACGTCCTCCGTTTTCCTCCGTTTTTCTTTATTTTCTTACGTTTCGTTCGTTTTCGTACATTTTGTATAAATTTATACGTCTTCATACGCTTTTATACATTTTTATAAAAAGTACTAAAACGTATAAAAACGGATAAAACATTTGAAAACATATTTAAGCGTACAAAAACATACAAAACGAACGAAAACGGACAAAAACTTAGAAAAACGTAAGAAAACGTACAAAAAGGTAAAAAACGGACGAGAACGTATGAAAACGTAAGAAAATGGACAAAAACAGTCGAAAACATACGAAAACGGAAGAAAACGTAAGAAAATGGACAACATCGTATAATAACATTTAACAGCACACAAAAAGGGTTAAAACCATTCAAAAATGTTCAAAAACGGGCGAAAACGAACGAAAACGGGCAAAATCGGTCAAAATCGGTTGAAAACGGTCAAAATCAGTCGAAAACGGTGGTAATGTAACACCCTCAAATCTGAGTATGTAGCGGAATGTTGAATATCCGAAGGCGTTACATTATTGGGTCAATAGCACAAGATCAGAGAACGACTACTAAACGTGTCGTTTGAAAAAGATACATTGGATTAACAAAATACTTGTTTGTTACATAAGCTCATGGCTTCAAATGGTTCAACAAAATAGATAAAGATTCCGGTTTATAACAATTGTCCCCAAAGTGTAATAAGACCCCAAATCTTAAGTGTTGACTCTTCAATTATTGACTCCCAATGTATCATCGCACCTCGTGCCTTATTGACCTGAAAAACATGCTTAAAACGTCAACATAAAGTTGGTGAATTCATAGGTTTATGTAAATCAATGGTAGGACCGCAAGATTTTCAAGTGTATGATTAAGCAACAGATGCAAACATCATAAAAAGTAATTACGTTTCCTAAGCTCATGACACCGAGGCTCGACGTATATGAATGCAATTATAAATTGCCAACTGGTGTCCGTGAATGATGTGCTAACCCTGCAACATCCCAAATTCGACATGGTATGCGTTCGTTCCCAGTGATAGCTAGTCACCCGAACGGGGAACCGAACAGGGTATGTCAATCCCTAAAGAGTCTATTCATAAACATATCGCTAAGCCAAGGCACACTGTAATTCCCAACACATCTATCCAATTAATCCATTCATGATCATGGACAAAAAGAGGGTTTATGGTAAACTTAGGCAAACACGTATATCATGGCAATAAAATGTACAACTGCTCCATTTGTAAGCGAAGCAATGTTCTCTATACCCCAAGGATTGTAAATCAATTAAATAATTTGTAAAGCATGGGGCTAATGAACTCACCTTAGCCGGTATTCCCTGAATGATACAAATATCCAAGTAGGTAGTAGGATCACCGTTTAATACCTAAGTAAGTACGGTCAAAGTCTTATTTACACATTTTAAACTAAACGACACCTTGTATAAACTAAAATCCATTTTAAGTTTATATATACCGTTATCACTTGTGCGGTGATGCACAAGATCATGGTTCTTATGATCTCGATGGTTCTCGAGAAACGTGAAATCATTATTAATAAATATACATTATTTATTAACTCGTTATTAAAGCCGTTCGATGTCCGAACATCTTAGTGTTCGACCGATTTGTCAAGTGTTTCATCTATTTCATTTTGGTTCTAAAATACCTTTAAGTTTCTAATTATTCCACTTTTAGTCCCTAGGTCTACAAATATACATATTTATATTTTAAACCTTTTAGTTTTGGAAATGACATAATTAGTCCCTTAAGTTTCTAAAAAGGATAGTTTAGGTTTTTATAGTTTACACTTAAATCCTCAAGTTTCAGAATATTACAAGAATAGTCCCTGGGGTTATTGAAATTCGAAAGTGACAAAACTAACCCCTTAGGTTTCGGCAATTACGGTTTTAGTCCCCGACTTTGTAAAAATCGCATTTTCAACTCAATTAAATCCCGACAAGTGGTATTTGGCCTTATTTAGTTCAAGTAAGCCAACCAAGTCATTTCGGCTTATAAATAAGCTATTTCGAGCTTATTTCGGCTTAACGGGCCTTATTGGGCCCGTTAAGGTCCGTTTAGGTTTCTAACGATCTATTTTAGTTTCAATAAGTCCAAAAGCCTCCAATAAGCTCATATGGGACCGTTTAGCTTAGAATAAGCTCGATGAGCTTATTGAAGCTTATTTCGAGCCAGTTGGGCTTATGGGCCCAATGACTTAACCCGATAAGGGTGTTTAGTGTCCTTAGACTTTTCCTAGTGCTTTTTCCCACTTGTATAAGCCGAACAGTTGTTTTCCTTTTCAGCTTATTCTAAATAAGCCAATAAGCTAATAAGCAACTCAAATGGGCCGGTCTTGGGCCCGTTTAGGCCCGGTAGGGTTTTAGAAGGTCTAGTTGGGTCCATTAGGGTCCGTTAAGCTTATTTAGATCCAATAAGCACTTGGGAAGTCGGTTTGCTTATTTAGCTTATCCGATAAGCTAATAAGCTCTCCGTTGGGCCTATTGGGCCCGATAGTCACCCGAATGGGTTCTAGGGGTTAGGGCTTGGCCCGTTAACCTTATTTGAGTCCATTAAGCCCTTTGAACTTGTATAAGCTGCGTAAACTTTCACCAATAAGCTGTTAAAGAGCTTATTGTGAGCTTATTGCTCATATTGGACTCGCAAATGGGCTAGTAAGTCCCTTTAAGGTTCGGTTGGGTTTCTAAATGAGACGGGAGCCCTATGTGAAGCCAATGAGCACTTCTCATGATGATTAAGCCCGAGTGGCTTATTAATAAGCCGCGGCTTATTAATAAGCTATTAAATAAGCTCTCGCAAGGCGTTGTTGGGCACGATAAAGCGTCGTTAGGGTTCTCAGCTTTAATGGTTGGGTCGTTTAGTCCGAAAGATTTATTAATGTGTTATGGTCTAGTTAAATTTGTCTGCCTAAACAAACGCATGCTAGCATTTTCTAAGCGTGACCCGACTCATGCAAACGTTCGTTAAGATTAAACATGTGTTCCCACACCCTCACGTTGTAATTACCACATTAGTTTACGTGTAGTTATTTATGCATGGTACCACACAAGGTGGTTTTGTGACATGAAAGTGTGCGTGAACCATGCATGGGTCGAACCATGCATGTTTCACGTAACCTTGAGTATGGTATCATGCACGTATATGCTCACGTTAGTTTGTTAATTACAAACTAACGTGACCAAAAGACTAACAAACATGGAAAGAAACTTCTGCCATGGATTCGTGAGTTTAGAATACTACTTACAAAGGTCTAGAGCTTGGTTCGAGTTAGGAAGACAACCCAAATGCGTTACACCCAAATGTAATCAACCTGAAAGTTCCAATGCTTAATATATAACCCAACCTTGGCCCGTGTACCCATCTTATGTTCTTGTATGAAGACCTAGTCCACCTTGAATCCTTATAAATGAAGTGAGGGTGCGTATAGGTTCGGTTATATTATGACCCGAATGCAAAAGAGATAAATGAGGAGGGTTTAGCTTTGTGAGAGAGTTTATGAGTTTAAGAAATGTTTTAGTGTCAAAGGTAAGTGGATATATATAGGCTTATGAGCTAGTTAGCTTTCTCTAGTTCTTGTTTAACAAAAAACGAGCCCTAAGTGGTGGTTTTTGGGGTTTCTAGTTAATCACACATGGTATCTTGCTAAACCACCCAAGTATATCTCTTAATTACACAATATTTGTACAAGATTTGCCAAGATTTTGAAATCTTATGGTTTTGTGTGTGGGATTGATCTTGGCTGTGGGTATCAAGAGGCCAAAAGAGGTCAAATGGTTATTAACCATTGTGCATTTAGTTAATTAGGGAACATTAAGTACAAGGTTTAATTAACCTTATGTTGTACATGTACCTTGTAGATAAAAACAAGATTTGTTAGTTGGCTTATGTCTCATATTCGGCCCTAATGGGTTTGTAACACAAGAATTTAATAAATTTTGTGTTTTAAGGGTTAAAACTGGGTGTTGGTTTGAGTATAGGTAAGTCTAGGTATTTCCGGGGTGTGTCTAAATGTATTTTATTGCGAAACATAAACCTTTTACGTGTCTAATAAAATTTAAAATACGCAGAGTCATTAATTAACTTCTTAATAATTATATAACACTTGATTGATGTAAACCTTAATTTATTTGGTGACCGTTTACATTGTATGATTATTTCTAGTCTACGCGATTTAGCTTAAAAGTTAAATTAAAAGTAAACGCGTATCGGACTAAAATAAATAGTGACGAATAATAGGAGTCGTAAAATGACCTAAAATTGAGAAATGTTACAGTCTCCACCCGTTAAAAGAGCTTTGTCCTCAAAGCTTAAGACCTTGTAGTGGATGACGAAGCCCGGTTTGTGAAAAGCTGTGGGTATTTTTGTTTGAACGAATCTTCACGTTCCCAGGTGAACTCAGCACCACTTTTGTAAAAGTATTGTATATTTGAGGTTCGTTCGTGGAAGTTGAAAGCTATGGGAACAAACCAATCTTGAACTTGAGGTGTCTTTTTATTCCTTTGTTCGAGGCCGTTTTTATATATTTTGATTCTTTATCAGGGAAACGGTTGGGAAAAGTTATCTTGCAACATGCCCATATTTTGTTCAAGCTCGGATCTATTCTGTTTTGTGAATTTTGTTTAACATATTTGCTTCCCTTTCCTAGCAACTGTAACCTTAGGTTCTTTACTCGTATCGAGGTTGAGATTGAGTCTACATGCTCTACTTTGTCATTACGGCCATGTATGCGTGATTCTGCCACACCTTGTTGTTTTATTACTTTTGGTACATAGTTGAAGATCCTTACCCTGTTTGCATTCTTCATCCTCACCCTTGGTTAAATACTTGAATAAGGAGTTATCGCAACACTAACATGTCCTATTCTGTCGCCTTGTGGACCATGTATGTGTGCCTTCAGCTGCCTTGCGCTGGTGTGGTACCTACTAGGTTTTGAATGATGTGTCTAGAATGATTTAACCCTTACGACTTATATTGAAACCCAATTTTACTTTTGACTTGTTCTCCTTAGGCTCTAGTGGTGGAGATGTGATCCTTGCCATAGCATATGATGCATGAAGCTAATCATGACTCCGTGGAAAATGATGCGTACATATATAAACGCGTTAACACCCTATACTTAGTCGGAGTGTTGGGTGTTTTCTATTTCCATATTCGTGGGTACTTCGGTCTTGTACAGGTGATTAAACAAAGAAGTGCTTCAAATAGAAAAATCCTTAACTTTCGGTTAGGATACATTTTTCAATGATAATCTAGATGTCTACTTGAGGACAAGTAGGATTCAGTGGGTGGGATATTTGATGACATCAAATAAGTTACCATTTATTCCTCATTTATCCTTATAAGTTACCTACTTTTATATTTAATTATTACAGATTATACTTTATTGCTTAAAAGTTTTATTTGCAGTAATTAAGGAGTGATTTGTAGAGACTGCTAAAACGCCATATTTTGGCGGCTACACAGAGGCTATTTGAAGACTGCTAATTCATGACCAATATACGAAAAGAGATATGTCTATTAGCACCAACTCTTTCAACACGAAAACGCGCCACTAAATAATTCCCAAAACGAGTTCTCACTCTTCTGCCATACGCCGTATCTAGCAGATAGACATTCCAAGTTACAGAGTTACTTCCTATACGCGCTTAGGAAATGAATTACTTTCTCATGATTATACAAATTTACGACCACTCAAAGGGAAAACACCATAACTACATTTGTATTTGCTAGTCTCAATAATGTGTATCCAGGACTTTATAGACATTATATAATAGCAAGACTCACAAAACGAGTTTCTCACGATGCCTGCAAGTGGGGGGATATTTGATGACATCAAATAACGTTACATTTATACCATCATTTATCCCGAATAAGTTACCTACTTTTATATAATTATTACCAGAATTCATACTTAATTGTTTAAAAGTGTTATTTGCAGTGATTAAGGAGTGATTTGTGGAGACATGCTAAAAGGCACATATTTTGGAGCTAAAACAAAGATATTTGAAGACTGCATAATTCTGACCAATACGAAAAGAGATACGGTGTATCAGCGCCAACTCTTCATAAGAAAACGCGTACAAATAATTCCTAATATGGCGTATCACTCTTCTGCCATACGCCGTATCCAGCAGGATAGACATTCAAAGATACGGAGATATTTATATTTTAGGAATGAATATTTTATTGATTATAAACTTTGCACCCACTCCAAGGGAAACACCATAATACGCCGTATTTGCCTAGCTCAATATGGCGTATCCAGACTTTTTCAGACATTATAAATAGAAGACTCAAAAACGAGTTTTCAGTGTGCAAAGTCATATTCTTCATACCATACACGTAAAAGACAATTTTCTGAAGAAAAAAAGAGCAACCAAAGTTTAAGCATCGATAACGATTCCATAGAAGACACCGTGTAATTCCTATACTCTTGTAATCATTTATTTTTTGGTATCGTTCGGTAAAATGTTTAGTTTACCTTGGTTATTTGATCATGCTTGTATAATTACAATGGTTATGGGGTAATACCCTAGGGTATTAGCCATCTTAACGAAGATTTAATGTTTGGTTTGTTTAAAATCGATTTCTTAATTTATCGTTAAAAGTTTAATTATGTTTATCACATGATACTTGTCTACGTGTTTGAATATGCGACCTATCATTCAACTGGGTCTAGTTACGCCTAACAAGTGAACTAGATACTAGGATAGCTCTTCATATCGTGTTTTATATTATTGGACCAATAGGATCACAAATAATGTTCTGTCTTTGTCTTTAAATTAAGAGCTTAGTTGAACTGGCAGGTAACCCGTAATGTTTCAACAAGTATGTTCTTAATTCATTGATAAAGATTTGAACAATGAACTATTAGTATATAAAATACCGTCAAACAGTAAGTGGGTAAAGTCCTGATGGGCTAGGGTTTGACAAGATCACCATTGCTTTTATCCTTAGATATATTATAATTAAACTAAAAGTATGCTTTATGCGGATACGTTAATTGTGACAGGATTCAATGTGTCTAGGTCTTAGGATGATGTCCCGCCTAAGTCTTAAGAATGATATGCCACTTCGAGATAAGAAATCATTGCACTAAATAAACAAACCAGCGTTTAATCGGATTTAATATGGCTAATACGGTTTTCTATCAATTGGCTTGTACTGTTCTTTTATCTTTTGATTATTTTCTTGCATGTTTATTGTGTTTAGAATTGATTATTGTCACCATAAAACCTATGCCAGTCTCTCAGGCTGAAAACCCCCATTACCGTTAGAAACGTATATAGCATAGGTTTAACAAGTAATTAGAATTAATTTAATCAGAGTAATTAAAATACTGATAGAATATAAGGTTAACAACCTCGCTCTTAGTGTTCGACACCCTACTTAACACGAAACTCCACCCGATCGGGTACACTGCCAGTTAAAGTGTTGTTTTAGGATAAGTCGGCTAAATATAAATTTAAAACTTGGTAATCAATAAATTGACCCTACATGACAGCACATTAAGTTTTTGGCGCCACAGCGGGGGAGTGAAAAAATTTAACCTTTACTTTTATTAGTATTTCTAACCATTAGCTTATATTAATTTAATTAGTGTAATTTAATTAATTGTGTGATATAATTGTGTGTTTAAATTCCAGCTTTATTTAATTGTTTTCATAAAGTACTCTGCCTTGTAGTGCATTTCTTTGTTTCTGATTTGCAACATAGGTTTATCATGGATGATCCAAACATCACTATGGAAGAATACATCAGACTCGAAGAAGAAAAGGCTCGAAGACAAGGTTAAATATTTGATTGGCAAACTGCCACATACGACAGGATGGAATATTTTGAAGATGAGGACGATAGCTTCACGAATTTAGATACTAAATACCCAGCTATAATCTTTGATGATACATCTGATGCAGCACTCTCATAGGAACCTATGGTAAGTCCTCTTGACAATAACGAAATTGACTTTAACATTTCATTTGACGAATCCAACGATGAAGATTACATGGTAGTTTTTGACGAAAATTCCTTTTCTTGTAAAATAATTTATGTCGATAATTTAAAAACGGATTCCTTGAAGATAAGTGTCACTGTTGTAAAGTAAACATGCACATTCTTCTCATCTCTATCACCAGACCTTACATTTGGTTACATTGACATTTAGCCTTCTTTAAAGGACTTTGAGAATGGATTTCCCAGCCCTTTGCTTATAATGATCTCAAGTCTATATCAGACCCGCTAATTGAACCTTCTGTTAAGTTCTCAACATCGATAAATTTGAAACATCTTTGTTGAATATTGATGAAAAAGGACAAAACATTTTATACTTTAATGATTCATTTCCTCTAGACGTAATTTTTTTTGATAATCTAAAAACGATCAAGGACAATGATGACAATATCGATATAACATAGTCTACTAGAAGTAACGTATTAAACATTGATACTGACGGGTCAATTGAACTTCCAAAAACAAATCACGATAAAATCAATAAAGTTTTCAACGAGAAATTTTTTATAACATTAGATGCTAATATCGTGAGTTGAAATTATTTTAACAGCTAGATGCCATTAAATCTCATCAAAAATTTATATGTGCCATTTGGCATCCCGTTCGACCCTAAGTAGTATTATAAGGATGGTACTCACACAAGGATATTGCAAAGGCCAAGGTACATTTTTCTTTACTTGTTAAAATCTTTGAGAAATTAGCATGCACAAATAAATACGGTGTATCATGGAAATGTGATATGAACCTATCCTATACTAGGCTCGTGTCGGTTCAATTAGGGGGTCAGTTTATCTCATTAATATAAACCATCGGGGGGTCAGTTTATCCCATTAACATAAACCAACTATCTTGTTTATTTTCTTCTATCTATTCTATTATCGATCTGGTTCGTATCAATTGGTATTAGAGCTAGCCCTACCTTTTGAGGTTCTAATACTCGAAGTGGTGGCCTATGGAGTGGTGTCCTATGGAGTGGTGGCCTATGGAGTGGTAGCCTATGGAGTGGTGGCTTGGACTCAAAGAGGGTGCCAACCGTGACCAACATAGTCATGACCAACATAGCCGTGACCAACGAGCTTGGAGTGGTGGCCTATAGAGTGGTTTCTTAGACCCAAAGAGGGGTGCCAACTGTGACCAACATAGCCATGACCAAAGAGGATGTTGGTTCTTCAAAGGGCGGGGTATTTTTATGATCCCACATCGGCCAAGTATGGGATTGGTTGATGGTTTATAAAGTCTAGGTATCCCCTCCTCAAACAAGCTAGCTTTTTGAGTGAGGGGACACCTAGTTAGGGGACTTATAAACCATAACAATACTATACTTGGCTATGATGGGATTCATAAACCAACAATGTCTATAGCGTATTAACCAATTTTGATTACTTTGACAAAGTCAACCAATAATGTCCAATACGGCGTATTGGACACTTCCCAATACGACGTATTTAGCGTGGGTATAAAAACCTAGCTAATACGCCAGATTCGCTTTCACACACACCTTTCACTCTCATTTTAATCGAAAATTATCGCGCCCTTAATCTTAATCTCAATACATTCTTTGTTATACCCTTATTATCCTAATCACAAGGTATGTTTGCTTAACTCTCTTTCTTTCTTTTTTAAATAAGAGTTAGGGTTAGGGTTTGATTTAAAATTAGAATTTGTGTTTTTTCCTTATGCTCCTATTGTATGCCCCCCCCCCCCCCCTAGTCAGATGCTAAAACTTATGAATATAGCATTGTTAAAGTTGTGGGTCAAATGGGTAGAAATGAGGGGGAAAACCCATTTTTCTTGTCTATACTGATGTGATAATGAATACGGCGTATCAAAGATTTTCCCTAAAATATCAAACCTATACGACGTATTCATCATTCTGGATACAGCGTATAGGTAGCTTTTCAAAAACCCTTAGTATAATCCCTTGAATACGGCGTATTCACTTATCCATACGTCGTATAATCATTAATAATCCCCATACGGCGTATCTAACCTACCCTATACGCCGTATCTTCATAAAACCTCTATACGTCGTATTTATTTGTCCCTATACGCCGTATCTACCCCTGAAATAGAACAGTTAAAAGAATTTTTAATCTGTATACTGACTCGATATTTCTTGCAAATATGGCACCTCTACCACACCATGACCTGAGACACCCATGGCTTAGATACCAGGTTGATGGATATAACGAGGGTATTATACATAGTTATGAGCAGAGGCACAAGACGATATGGGGTAACCGGGTACATGTGCTAGATTTTGGTGGATTGATAGATGGTATGAGGCAAACTCTAGGGGATAGGTTGAGTATGGTGTATGTTGGGGATGATGGGCAGGCATTGTTTACTAGCCATGGGTAGAGGAGGTTGTTTGAGGTAAGGGTTCCATTGGTTCAAGAGTTCATGCTAGAGTTCTTTAGCACTTGTAGGATGAGTGATACTGAAATAGGGCTTGATGTTGCTGATACACTATATTTTTAGCATGGTGGAGCTAGGAGGAGGATGACTTGAAGGCACTTTATTTTGGAATTAGGTTTACATTCTGAGGAGGAGATGGCAGAGGTTGGGTTTGGAGCATATTAGTCTAGTACTGAGAGAATGATCCCCGACAAGGGGGATCTTAGAGATTCCTAGATGGAGATCTCGTCCGATAGGGAATTTTTGGGGCCTGCTCCCTCCTATGTTTACATTAGAGACCCTGTGAGGAGACTATGCCACAAGATGATCGCATGTAGTATTTCTAGTAGAGGACAGGGGGCGGAGAAGGTGACAGGGGTCGATCTCTTCTATTTAAGGACCATGGACCGAAGGACTGCTAACGTCCTATATTTGCTAGCACAGTATTTTTTTCGACATGCTAAGGGGAGGAAGAGTGGGGCTAGGTTGTCTGAAGGTCACTTCATTGGGAGTATTGCAGCACATTTAGATTAGTTAGTGATCAAGGGTTGAGAGGTTTGTCAGTGGTTGTGAGTGAGCTTCTATTTATTGATTTACATGAGTTTGCTAGGCTTAACATCTGCTTGATTTTTGGCGATACTTAGGCTTGGGTACCCCCGGGACCAGAGAGGCAGCAGGCTGCTGTGGCTAGTGCCCCTGGAGCCGTTGAGGATACTCCTATAGCTGATGAGGGTGCTCAGGCTGTTCCAAAACCCGTACAGGCACCTCAGCCGTCGCCACCTGCTCCTTAGAATTGGACTATGTCACAGAGGATCAAAAGGCTCGAGGAGGAGGTGCACAAGATGCGACAGAGTGTTGTGGGCATGTGAGGAGTTATTGAGAGCTCTATCACCGAGCAGACCAGAGTCTCCACCTGGATGATCAGTTGTATGACACAGCTCATGGATTCCAGTGGCCGTACTTATCAGGCATTTGATAGCACCCTTGTCGGTAGCTCATGGCTATCCTACGAGAGACGTGTTAGACCCAAGACAGATGATGCAGGCACCTCTACACCTCCTCACACTAATGACCAGCCCAACTCTTGATCTCTCACCATTACTCCTTTATTATATTTTGTGGACTGGTATTGTACATTGATTACGTATATATATTATGATATGATTTTGGTTTGCTTGTGTGTGATAGAACCAAGTCTGGCAGCAAGTTCAGCAACATAGCTCATTGATTTATAACAAGCTTAAAAACCTTTGCATGAAACATGCATTGACTTGAAGCCGACGATGGAAGAATGAAGAAAAGAAAAAGGTCTAACTTAAAGACCGGCTGAAACTAAATTGCTTCCCGGGAGACAACCCGGTCATTTTTAAATTGTTTTTAAATTGTTTGCATGAGTTTGTCTTCCCAGACACTCCATACGGCGTATCGAACCCCTATGGATACGGCGTATGGATGTGTCTAGACGTTATCAGTTTGTAATTTAATTTCTAGTACTTTAAAACTATTTATTTGTTTTTACAGGAACAATACGACGTATTCTAGGGTTTGGGATATGGCATATTAATCCCTGTACAGTTGTGTGTTTAATTGTTTTCCTCCATTGTAAACATTGTATAACCGAGATAGAAATTGCACTTTTGTCTTCTAATATTTTATGCAGGACCTTGCTATAAGGAAAATCAACGATATGGTATACTCTGAAAAAGACGTGTGTTAAACTCGTACGAGCATTCTGAAGCCCCGTCAACACACTTTTGCTCAAAGAACTCAAATTGGAAAATCATCCCGAGCAATATATCAGGGGAGTTCCTCGTTCTAATTCTATTTCTCATTTTCTTTAATTATTTTATCTATACAACAAGGACGTTGTATAATATAAGTGGGGGGATAGAGAATTAGAACGCCTACTTGTCCTTTCTTTTACAAATTTTATGCTATATGCTTAAATTATGCCAAATTTAAAATTTTTTCTAGCATAACTTTTGTAAAAATTACTAGTTACATGACCTCGCGCACTATAACCCTTAATGTCAAATTGTGAGAATTAAGCCTATTCCGTTTTCAAATGTTTACTAAAAATTCCACAAAAATATGAGTGTGTCGGTGATGTAGTGGACTTTAGAACTTGGCTTGGTATATCACTCGAGGCCACAATGATGAGTACTATGGATTTAGATGGAGAAACATTTTTAACTGGTAAATTTCTAGGAAAACACCAAAAAGCCTAAATGTTGTAAAATTAACTAACTACAATGGTTAGTTAAACCCCGTGTAACCCTTTGCTTACTCTCACCATATGAGTAAGATCCCCTAGAAAAACCTGTTGAGCCATTCCTGTCTTTTTCACACCATATGTCTATTTCGTTACACCTTTACACCTTAGCATACGCTGTAGATTAAGTCTACTTTATCAAAGTTGCTAGTTGCTTTTATGTAAAGTTTTGTGTTTCCTATGTCAAAGTGAAATTTTCTATCTCTGTTATGGTCGGGAAATTGCACAATGCAATGGGAAAATATGTAGCTCGTGTATTTTGCCACTTTCGAGAATATGTATTATGTCCGAAAAAGAAGTGTTAAAGGAAAAATTATCCGGAAAAATTATGATTGTGAAGACGGTGAAATTGTATCGAGGTTTGTTTGTAAAAATAAAAATTAAAAAATAGAAAAATAGAAAATGCATCAAAAAAAGAGAAGGAAGATTTATAGTCGGTTTGCTAAATTTAACCGAAGAAATTCTTGGAAGGATCGATTATTTGTGGATAAAAATCAACGAGGTATAGTTTTGTATTATGTGGCCGATATCACCACTTTTGTAAAAGTATGTAACTTTGGGATGTTCGGGAAGTTGACCGTTATGGGAACGCCAACTTAGGTTGTCTTTGTCATTTCTTTGATCGAGGCGTTTGTATATATTTTGAGTCTTTATCATGGATCGGTCGGGAAAAGTTACTAGCAACTACCTTATTTGTTCAAGCTTAATCTATTTGTTTTAAACTTTTCTACTTAAAAATTACCACACAATAGTCTTTATATCATATGTCATACATATATTAGTGTCCATAGGTCCATTATTTGTCCACATAAGTCCATGATAACAAGATTTACGAGTCATTAACATCACATGAAAACATAAACTTTCCTTAAGTAACTTTTAACTACAAGTTTATACTTGAACTTTTTATACTTAAACCAAGATTGTACAACACTTATAACCTCATTTTAACATGATATTACCATCAACATAACATGTGTATAAGTGTACAAAATCATAATCACAAGTACAAATCCATTTCACATGTTTAAAAGTTTCCTAATGGTGATTTTTGCTACATAGAACATCATATACATATAAACTCATAAACTGAAAAGATAAAGGTTTTTAGATAACCTTATGATGAAAAATGATGATGAGAAATATGTGCTAAACCCTTATTTAGACTTTAAACCCAAGCTTGCAAGAATGAAACCCTAATTATTCCAAGGAAACCCTAATCTTCCATTCTTTGCTTAAACACTTGTAAATGATTAACCAATAATTAAAATCACCTTGAGGTATCTTAGATATGATGTGAGATTACTTGTATGTGTTGTTGAAAAGTTTGTATGAATTATTTAAAGGTGTGTGTGTTTGTCGTAGCCTAGCAAGAGAGAAATGGAGAGGATTTTTGTTTTTCACACTAAGGAAAGGTGTATGTATGAGTTTACTTGCAAGTATACTTTATATATAATCATAGGGATAGTCAAAAGTGAAATAGGAGGTCCAAGACATAGATGAGTAAAATGGGGAAGACCATGTTGGTCAAAGGAAACAAGACATGGCTAGGTTTAATAAGACTATGTTCTACAGGACCAAGTGGGAAACTTTGTGTGCTCTTTGTCCCTAATGTTGTTGTATACGTGGGATAGGGGAGGGGAGATGACCAAATTTGCGTCTTGGATATTTTATGGATAATATCTTGTAGTTACTTTCATTATATGAGATTAAAAGAGTAAAGGTAAAAGTATACATGTTATACTTGAAATGTTTAGTTTCTAGCTTGTTTATCTTTATGTAATATGTGACTAACAACATTAACTAGGGCAAAGTTTAATAAAACATTGAGTGTTGGATGTAAAAATAAGTATTTGTTGAAGCTTAAATTAATTATGGTGGTTCCGGGCATGCCTAAACGTATTTTATCGCGAAACGTAAACGTTTTACGTAACCGATAAAATAAAATAAACAAAGACCATAATTATTCTGAAAATAATTATTTAATACTTGATTGATGTAAACGTTTAATTGTTTGATGCTCGTTTACATTAATGATCATTCTTAGCTTACGCGATTTAACTTAGTTCACGAAATTATAAGTAAACGCGTACAACACTAAAAATAATTAGTAGCTTTATTGACGTCGCAAATGACTTGAAAACACGGGGTGTTATAGACTTCCCCCGTTAAAGAGTTTAATTATGTTTATCACATGATACTTTGTTTACGTGTTTGACATATGCAACCTTTCCATTCAAATGGGTCTAGCTACGTACCTAACAAGTGAGCTAGATATTGGGATAACTCTCCATTATCGTGTTTTATATTACTTGGACCAATGGATCACTAACGTTCTGTCTTTGTCTTTAAATTAAGAGCTTAGTTGGACCGGCAGGTGACCCGTAATGTTTCAACAAGTATGTTCTTGATTAATTGATAAAGATTTGAATAGTGGACTACCAGTATATAAAATACCGTCAAACAGTAAGTGGGTAAAGTCCCGATAGGCTAGGGTTTATCAAGATCACCATTGCTATAATCCCTAGATAGATTATAATTAAACTAAAAGGATGCTTTATGCGGATGCGTTAATTGTGACAGGATTCAACGTGTCTAGGTCTTAGGATGATGTCCCGCCTAAGTCTTAAGAATGATATGCCGATTCGAGATAAGAAATCATTGCACTAAATAAACAAACCGGCATTTAATCAGATTTAATATGACTAATATAATTTTCTATTATTTGGCTTGCACCGCTCTTTTATCTTTTGATTGTTTTCTTGAATGTTTATTGTGTTTAGAATTGATTATTGTCACCGTAAAACCTGTGCAAGTCTCTCAGGCTGAAAAAACCCCATATCTGTTAGAAGCGTATATAGCATAGGTTTAACCAGTAACTAGAATTAACTTAAATAGAATAATTAAAATATTGATAGATTATAAGGTTAACAATCTCGCTCTTAGTGTTCGACACCCTACTTACCACGAAACTCCACCCGATAGGGTACACTGCCCGTTAAAGTGTTGTTTTAGGATAAGTCGGCTAAATATAAATGTAAAACTTGGTAATTAATAAATTAACCCTACACGACAGCACATCAAACCCTCTTATAGATCTTCAGTGTCAACCTCTTCAGGGTCAAGTAGTTTTCAACCTAAGTTTACACCAAAACTCATTCAGTCTTCCCAAAAAGTTGAAAGTATTCAAAATGAACCTAAAATTTCAAAAGATTACAAGACCGAGTACAAGAAGGTAAAACCCAAACTTGCACTTCTTGAGGCTGGACCTTCAAGTACTCAGCCTCCAAAACTTTTCCAGTCTAAAAACAAGGTGTTAGTAGTTGAGACTTTAGACTGAGATGAGGAAGAAGTATCTGATGATGAGAAAAGGACACAAGTCAAGGTGTTGCTGGCTCTTGTTGATGATGAGCTTTCTATTGGAAAGAATCATGCCAGGAATGGTGAATGATTGACATCACCACGAGGAAGGTAAACATTCGATGAGGATGCTGATTGGCAAACCTATCTTATATACATTAATATGGATCTTAAGTTTGTTGAAGAGCAGAGATTAAACTTGTTATCTAAATATAACAAACTTGTTTTTGAACTGAATAAATGTAGAGATGATTTACTTGTTTTCAAACAAGGCAAGGTTGAGGCTGTTACATTTCAACTCCAAAACACTGAACTCATAAAACAAAATTATGCTCTTCAGGAACAACTTAAGGAAGAAAAACATGTTGATGAGAAATGGTTGAACAGTTCAAACAAAGTAAGTTAATGCATAAATGAGCAAATTACAAATCAAAAGAAGAAAATTCTTAGAATTGATCAGCTCACTAAAGCATCATCTAAAATGATGTAAAAAATCCATTTATACCTACCTCTCTGGATTATGATCATGAAATGATCCCAAAATTCAAAGATTGGGTTGAAAGACACAACCCTGACAACAAACTACCAAACTTCAGCACTGGAAGAATCTTGGTTCTTGAAAGTCAGGTTGTAAATGAGCGTATAAGACTCACTGAGGCACCCACTGACCTTGAGTCTTCTAAAGAATTAGGATCAGAACCTCCAACACCCCTACCTCCACTAAAAAATCTTCAAGGAGCTTCTGAAAGCTCTCAGGTCATGCCATTGACTTACCAAGATCACTCTCCAAAGAAGAGACCTGGTTTAGGCACCATGAAACATACAAAGCCTGAAACACAAAAATCTTCAACTAAGAGTGTTTCAAGACCTGTCACTGTTTGTAACACTAAACCAGTCACTTCTTCAGTTCTTACTGGAAGTCAAAAGCAATGAACAAGAGTGCAAAATAGATGAATTGACCAAGCTTGTTCAAATGCTGATGGATGAAAAGATTAACTTAACTTAGAAGATTCAGGAATCTAAACCTATGATTCTACAACCTGAATAAACTAACTCAGTTAATTCATCTAAAATGAGTCAAGAAGCTAAACTTAAGGTTCATATTACTATTTCATCCAAATCAGACCAAAGCCCTTACAGAAACCAAAGCTGAAATGTGAACTTTGCTTTTATACAAATCATTCTACTAATGATTGTTATGTCATGTTTCATTTGTAAATATTTTTGTATATTCTTTGATATATGTTAAAGAAAATTCTTTAAGTTGAATTATCATATACTATAATACTTTTCAATTATATTTTAATTATTTTGTGTCGTATGTTTAAACGTTACATAACACACTTAACCAAAATATCTTAATTGATGAATACTTGTCTATAGTATATAGTAACATATAATGTACTACCTATCTAAGTGTATGAAGGATGATAATCTTCACCTGAGGTAGAAACTTATGTTTTAAACGTTGTACATTGTTCCAATAACTTTTGCTCAACGCTAGTAGATTCGGATTTTGTCACACATCTTCATCCCAAAGAGTTTGCAAGTTTTGATGTCTTAGGTTTTTGGAAAGAAAAGGAAACAATGTTTCCCGTTCTATCCCGCATGGCCATGGATATAATAAGTGTACAAGCTTCTTCGGTAGCTTCTGAATCCGCATTTTCAACAAGTGGAAGGGTGTTGTCAATCCGAAGAACAAGACTCACTCCGGCGTCTTTAGAGATGTGCATGTGTTTGAAGGATCACTTGGACGCTAAAGAGCGTAAACAAGACAAATGCCCTCTTGAAACACCCTTAGACTTTGAAGAAGGTGTCTTTGATGACGAGGTGCAACAAAATGAAGCCATTCCACTATCCGATGAAGAAATTGCACTAGATGCTAGCAGCGAAGGCACTATGTCTCCGGGAGGACCACGGTATGATTATATGCTGAGCAGCGAAGCCGAAGATGATTACTAATTTTCGATTAGTATGTTGTATTTTTAATTCGCTTGCATTATGTTGTTGATGTTGTATTTTAAATTTCCTTGCATTGTGTTGTATTTCCTTTCCAATGTATTTCGTTTCTGATGTATTAGGGTTTTTATATTAAATAAAAGTTGAAGTTTATTCCGTTTATAGCGTACAAAACCACGAAAAAAAAAACCGGTCAAAACCGGTTTGGGTGGTTAACCGGTTCCAAACCGGTGGGACCGGTTCGACAAAAACCGCACCCCAAACCGGTTTCAAACCGGAACCGGTTTTCCCCAAACCGGTTTCGACTGGTTCGTTGACCGAAACAGGTTCCTGTTTGACTGAAACCGAACCGAACTGGTTAACCGGTTTGCGCACGTCTAAACGCTAGCGAACAACAATGTAGTTTAGATCTATGTTACACACTTGTGTTTGAAACAAAAGAGAAGGGTTGTTTAGAGCATCTTCGTGTGCACTAAATTTGCTTTTTTATTAATTTAGTGCTAAAATGTGCAAATACTCTTTTCTAATGTTACCATTATTTTAGTGCAATGAATAGTAAAACATCAAATGTAGTGTTACACTATACTTGACCATAATACTATTCACCTTATTTAAACTCATCATATTTGTTATATCATTGATAGTTAACTAAAACATAAAAATCAATTTTTATGAACTATATTTCTATAAATTTACAATCAATACGTTTACAATGAGCCAAATATCGATATGTGTTATTTCAACTAATTTTTTTATTTATCGTGTCGACATGTACTATAAACTAGTTAAAAATATTTAATGCAAAAGTTTAATGTTACACATTTAAACAACTTTTATTTAGTGTAAGTATATGCTTTAAATATATTTTTAAACACTATTTTAATGCAAAATTTAATATTTATATTAAAATTGCTCTTAGTAGTTCATGTGTACACAAAGGGGGTTAAAAGATTTACGTAAATTTGTAGTTGACGTTGACACAAAGATGCTTTCGAAGAAGAAATATTGTTACTTCATGGAATATTAATTGATCATTATTAAAGTTGTTTACGTCCTAGTTACAACCGCAAAGCTTAGTAGACATCATTCTTCCAAAGTTTTTAAAATGAGTATGTATCTGTATATAATTGTATAAACTATTTAAATATTGAACCAGCTTGCTAGTTGATTTTGACAGAAAGACAAAGATTGGATCCATGCCGATTATAAGAAGCAAGGGTGCGTTTGGTGTGCCATAAGGAATCATAATCGGTAACGGTATGTTATAGGGGTGGAATGGGAATAAAGATATCATTGTTGATATTGTTGTTTGGTATAATAATATAATAGGGGTATTAGATTTAATAAGATGGGCCAATTACTATTTTTTTTAATATAAAAAATAAAATATACTATTACTTTTTAAAAAAAAGACAAAAAAAAAGTAATAAAATAACCAAATAAGGGTGAGAAAAAAGACTTGTGGGACCACATGGAGGAATGAAGGTTGATACCAGGCAGTTCGATGTGGAATTAATATTTTGCTTTTCTTTCATTGTTTGATTTCCATGCTAGCAAACAAACAAATATATAATGGTGTCAATCCATTACTTGATATCCATACAGCTGTAACAAACAGCCCCTTAGTTGAATATTTAAACAATTCTGTTAATGGTCTTATAAGGTTTAGCGGGTTAACCCGATAACAAAATAGCTAAAACCCTAACCAGCCCCTATTACGCTATCGGGTTGACCCGATAAACCCACGAATATTTGACCCGAATCAACCCGACCCTATAAGGCCTTATCGGGTTCGGATTGACCCATATGACACCCCTAATTGCAATCACACTTTTTTGTTCAATTTGACGGTTTAAAAGTAAGTTTCAACCAACTTTAACAAAGGGTTGTGTTATTAAGACACTCCCTGGCCCACTGCAAAGTACAAAACCTACCACCTTTACCCCCTTTATTCTCTCAGTTGACGTATAACACAGTTTTTTTCAGTTTATGTTTCGTATTTTTTGACAGTTTAATATTTTTGACTTGTTAAACTTTATAATTTTTGTTTCGCACTTTCGGTTTCACAATTTTATAACAAAAACAAAATTATAAATAAATAAATAAATATATATAGTGTGAGGTTCTTTTCAGAACCAAATGAATGTACAGAACCGCGAGAACCAATCTGAGCCCTTTGATGATATTCTTTTCCCTTTTGTTTGGTGACGTTACTAGATGGGTTGACTAGTGGGTTCAATAAGGTTAATATTTTAGGTGGAAGTTTGTTTGGATAAGCTCCCCAGAGGACTTAACTTTCACTTCGTGGGATTTGATATTCCTTCTATTATATGCCAAATTGTGGATTAGCTGGTTGTGAGAATCATGCTCGCATCTTTTATACTCTTGTAATTTAGCTCGGACTTTATTGGCGTAAAATTGCTCGATGGTGGGTGGGAAATGATATTCCTGATTTTTCTTGTTACGACGAAAGGATTGCTTGTGGTTAAAATTACTCGGTTTTCTAAAAGCTCAAAAAGAATGCTAAGAAGGGTCTTTTATGTTATGTGGTGGATGACTTTGGAAAAATTCTGCAACCAAGTGTTTATGGATCTTCTATACCGCATAGGAGCTTTTTTTGATGATTATTGTTTCGTACTCTTTTTTACTTGGTGTTCAATAGATGTTAAAAAACAATTTGATTGGATTTCTCTGGATGAAATATCCTAAATCCATATCCTTGTAATTTTCTAGCTTCTTGCTAATTTTTTTATAATTTCAATTTGCGTTCAAAAAAAAGAACTATATGTATATATATATAGGAAGGTTAAACTAAAAAGACATATATCGTGAGAAGGATAAAGAATATTTTTTTTAAAAAAAATCCAAAAAATTTATGTTACAAAATCAGGTTTTGTTGGTTTGCATAAAACTTTTGTAAAAGAAGTTTTTCTTAATTTTGAGGTTTCTTATGTTTTTTTTAATGCAAATAAATTTTTGTACTAAACTTTAAATTGTTATGTTTGTGCGCAAGGTTAAATTTTGATGCAAAAAAATAAAAATAAAAAAAGTTCAAAACAAAAAAAAAGAAGTTGGGTACAAAAACGAATTTTTAATGCACAAAAAAGCGATTTAATATAAACGTTTTTTTTTTCATAAATTTTTTTCCGAAAAAGTATCCACTTTTAAACAAACTTCCTTCACAACTTTTTCATGCACCAACATACACGATCTTGTGGAATTTTTTAAGAACTTTTAAAAAATAAAAAAAAATTATCCTTCTCACGGATATTTGTCTTTTTATTTTATCTTTATCACACACACACACACACACACACACACACACAAACACACACACACATATATATATATAAAATTCAAAATTAAAATTTGTTATTATAAATTATAAAATTAAAATATAATAACTTTTTAATAATAGAAAGAGAGAGAAAAGGATGTGGGTTCACAGAAAAAATGAGGTGTTGCTCTTAAGGCTGGACGGAGTGGAGGTGGTGAGTTAACATTGGATTTGCTTGGTGAGTTAACACCGAAAAAACCCATCTTTTGGTGAGTTTCTCACCTCACGGTGAGTTTTATTTGTGGGCCACTTTCTTTTTTATTAAGTGTATTTTGATTGGTTGTGAGTGTGTGTGGATATTTAGTGGGTATATTTTATATAAAGTGAGTATTTTAATGAAATGTGAGTTTTAGTGGTAAAATGAGTTCTTATTACGGTTGAAAAGTGAGTTGTAAGATGAGTTTTATTTGGAGAGAGAAAATTGATGTGGCGCTGACGTGCAGTTTTGCCTCACCACTCCATCCAGCCTAAAAGGTGATATGGGTCAATAGAAATTTGAAATTGTCAGAAAAGTTGAACATAAGTTCTACTTTTAATTCCTAAAAATTTCACAAAACAGCTTTTGTGATTTTAAAACCAAGCCAACAGGGCCCACACATAATCACACATTAATATTAATAATAACAACAAATTTCAAATATTCGTATATGTGATATGCTAAATTTCCCGATTATACAGAAATGGAAGTTGGAGTATGATGATTATTGATTAACTAAAAATATGAAATTGGGTGTAATTACTTTGACAGATTTCTAGGTTGATTGATTTTGTTAACAATCTTTTTTAAGTTTGAAAATTGAAAGGTTAATAGATAATTCTCTATTTGAATGTTTGCTACGTAAGAGCATTAAAAAAACCAATAAAGTAATACTTAATAATAAAAAAATATTTTCAAAAGCATTTACTCTTTTAAAAAGAAGATGAGTCAGGATCACATAAGAAATAAAATTAAAATGAGAATAAGAAAAAAAAAATCATAATTGTTAAATGCATTTCTATTAAATTTCTTATTCTTATTTGAAATGTATGATTAGTAATACTTCTCACTTTTTTTATTTTTTCTAAAAGTCAAGAACAAAAACTATACTTCCTTAATACTAACTCAAACTACGAAAACCTTTTTATAAGGATTTTGTACAAGAAAGAAAAATTTAGATGGGGATCTTTTATATTATTTAACTCATGATTATTTTCGTTTTTTATATTTATGATTTTAATTTTTTAGTCGATTAATTCATTTAGTTTGAACCTAGGATCTATAGATTCAAACAAAGCTAACCCTCCATTTCAAATGTTTATATGACAATTTTAGGATTTGCAAAACAAAGCTGATAAACAAGAACAAGAAAAACACAT
>BQNB010004358.1:0-66127 GCA_026074375.1 Tanacetum coccineum | reverse complement strand
GAAGACTGTCAACCCAATCTCTCTCTATACTCAACATGGCTCAAACCTTTAGGTACTCCAGTCTTAAATTCCCAATCCTCTCAACCAAACTAACTCTCTCTCAACTAGCTACCAACGGACTAGTCTCCAACAGTCTCTGAGTAGTCTCAATCTCAGTAATCCTATCAATACGAACCTCTGACATGTAGTGAACTATATCATAAATGGTATCCTCAAGATCAGGAATACCTCCTCTAGAAGACTTAAAACTATCACCAATAGCCAATGGATCTACAATGATCTCTCTCGTGTCTGTCGCACTTTCCTCTGCCTCAAACTCCTCATCATCCTCCTTAACATCACTAGCAACAATCTCAACTCCCATACCTACACCATCCTTAATGTGAGCTACTACTCCATCACTAATACCTACATCTGCAATAGCCTCTGCATCAGTAGTATCCACCTTCATATGCTCTGTTGATAGAAATAATGCCTAAAAACATTATTAATATTTTTCACATTTTTACGTTTTGATAATCACAAAATATAAAAACTGACCTCGAAACATGAGTAAGTGATGGTACCGAAGTAGTAGGGGACCTACATCTCTTGCGAGATGATCCAGAAAAAGGAAGACGAATCCAATGACATGATAAGTGCTTAATTACACATATCTTTTACCTCTAAAAACGAGCTTAAATGACCAAAAACAGACAAAACCTGCCAAATATATGTTTGTTTTGCATTTGTATTGTGCAGGAAGTGGATATCAACAAAAAGACAGAAACCAAGCCAAATGACAAAACTGAGCATGGAATGAGAAAAGACTGTGCAAAATCAAGGCCAAAGTCCCTAAAATGTCGATAAGTCAGAGTCAATACAGAAGAATCAAGCAGTCAAACCGGAGTCCGGACTGAAGATACTGTTGGCTGCAATCTTAACCCATCCTGATGGCCGGGAAAGACCATAGTATAATTATGAAGACTGTGAAGACCAAATGGGCCCTCAATCATTTACAACAGCCCATTTGTGTGCAATTGACAAAGACTGTGAAGACTTTGAAGGCCCAATCCTAGCCCAGTTACAGCCAATCTCAGCCATTGTACACACAAAATCCACTTCATAACCTTATTGGGCTTGAAAAAGCCCAATAACCAAACCTGTACCTTATTGGGCCTTAAAAAGCCCAATAACATAAGCCTAAACCTTATTGGGCCCAGACACACTCAATTGGGCCCAATACAAGCCCAATAGCCCAAAACATCTTTTTTATAAAACTCAAGGACCAAAAATGTAAATTTTAAAACTTTGTTTTATAATTAAAAAATAAAAAAAAATAATAAAAAGGGCCAAAAATGCCAAGTTTGAAAGTTGTTTTTTAAAAAGAAAAATAGAAAAATAAAACACAAGGGCTGAAATTGCAATTTTCCAAAAAAACCTTTTAGTTATAAAACGCAGGGACCAGTTTTGCAATTCCCCTAAACCTTCTTTGTTTTCTTTTCATAAAACAGAGGGGCCATTTGTGCCACTTTCCAAACTTTGTTATAACTAAAAAAGGCTGAAAAAGAAATGAAAAGAGAGAGAGAGTTGGGGGGGCATTCTTGCCTCTTCCCCAATCTTCTCTTTTAAACCCTGCAAACAACCCGTCCTTACCCAGCCTTCGCGCCAAAACCAAACCACCCTCCCCCATGGTTTTTTGGCCAAAACCACTAACCCTAGTACACTCTACAGCCATCCCATACCCTTCCCCACTCCCCATTACCCCTATAACCTTTCCAGTTCAACAATACACAAAAACCCGTGCCCCTTCAATGGTGAGGATTGTGTACACTACCAAAGCGAGAGTGCTAGGATTGCGTTGTCTGAGAGTCTCTACTCTCATAACAAACACAAACAGAAGACCAAGAAAGCCTTTGGACCTCTATAAAAGAAGAGAGACCAAGCCGAACAAGAACACACCATTTTTTTTATGTTTTTTTTAGCTTAATTTCAATTCCAAGTCTTTCTTTTAAAGAATTTAAGTGTATTCAGTGTATTTCCTAAGATTATGTTGTAAGACTTTTAGTTTTAAATAAAAGTTAAGAGTTTTTGAGAAAATTGCTATTGTCGAAATTTCAAACATCATATAAGCTGTTTAATTCTGTTTAACTTGTTTAAACATGTGTTGAAAGTGATTAGAGTTCACTTGTAATCACTTTCCTTGGCCTTTCTTCACCAAAATTCAGTTAAAACATTTTTTTTATAAAATAAAGGGGTGTTTGGTTTAACCTGAAAATGGGTCACCAGGGGTTTATCATGGGTCAAGCTCACTCAGCCAACTTTGGCTGAGTGTGTGGGCTTTATTAAGACAATTTAATCACCACTTTTAGTTTAAAAATAGTTTTAAGAGTCTTTTGGTTTCTAGTCAAAATTTGGATAAGCAAACATGAGCTTATAGGCTTAATCTGCTTTATACAGCTAAAGCACACACTTGTTGTGCTTATTAGAGTATTCTACCCCATTTTAAAACACCATTTGCAGTCCCTTAGGTTACCAAATTTTTAAGTAAAAATTTGGCTTTGCAAATTTTTAGAACCTCAATTTTTAAGCCACCATATTCACCAGCTTAATGAGCTTTTAGCCTTTAAGCTTAGAGCTTAAGCTCATTTCCATCCCTTTTAAATCTGTTTTCATTTGGTTTTAAGTAAAAAGCTCATAAGAGCTTATTTGCATAAGCCCAAAAAGCCCCCTAGCTCACTGTTTTGAGCTCCCCTGGTGCTGAGCACCAAATCTAGCCCCACATTTCTAGCTTATTTAACCTTAAGCTATAGGATCTTTTGGCTTTTTAACATAGCTTATAGGTAGGCCTTCTAGGTTTAGCAGCTTATTTGCCTTAGTTAGTTCATTTAGATAGCTTATTTAGTGCTTAAAGTCCTCCTTTTTCTGTTTTCTTATTAAACTGTCAACATAGCTTAACAATAAAACAGCTTATTTTAGGGCTTAATCTAGATAACTTAGCTTATTTTAGGACTCCCCTATCACTTATTAACTGTCGCCCTTAGTATCTAGCTTATTTGTTGCTTAAAACCAATAAGAAAGAAAAATAAGCTAAAAAGCTTATTTAGCTTTTGCAGCCCCAAAAGCTCACATTTCTGGCTTATTCTTTGAGATTCAGCTTATGTGCCTTTTATGAAAAATGCTCCCCTTAAGCCCCTGAACAAGTTTGCTTCTTTGGCTTTTTGCTAATAAGCAACTTGACCCACATTGTAATCGGGGTTCCTTCTCAGAGGAACCAATTTGTAACTTTTCTCTTTACAGTTAAATTGTAAGTCCCTATGGTTATTACCTGTTTACCCCGTTTGTCCTTGTGTCCTTTCACTGTTAGTCCTAGGTTACTTAGTTAATTTAATTTATTTAAATAATATCAATTAGTGGTTTAAAATTAATTAGTTTAATTACTTTAATTATAAACAGTAAAATTTGGGCATTTTTATATTTTTAGATTTGTTAACTCTTAGTCAAACTCATTCTAGGGCATTATCATAAATAAATACTTAAAAGCCGGTTTTGGGGTGTTACAATTCTATCCCCTTATTTAGATTTCATCCTCGAAATCTCTTCTTCTAATATTAACCATAACTTTGTCACATTTCATTCCTTATTTTATTTTAGCATTTTCATACATAAACTTAACTAGTTGCATCAACCTACATGATTTTGCAACTCTAGCCATTCCATAATACCCTTTACTATCCTTAACCCGTTCTACTTCACATTTATTTCTATCACATTTACGCTTTTCTTATTGACCAACATCATCTAAGTAACATTTATCCTTTTTGATTACTTCATTTTAGTAACTTTTGATCTATACCCCTACATTTACATTCATTTATTTTCTAAATTTTCATTAAGAACTACATGATACTTGAGAAATTTCATTATCTCAACTTATCATTAACCAACATTAGTTTATACTCTCTTATTTGAACACATTACATCATAACATTCAAAACATTACTACTTAAAAACTCTAGTCCTTCAAGTCATGTTCTTTATAAATGTGACACATTATATTTTCTACTTCCATTTTACATATACATTGACTTATAGTTTGACTATCGGGTTTGACTAACAATTAACGTAACATCTTCAAACTTACAAAAGTCATAGTCAAACTCATCCTATGGCATTATCGAAAATAAATACTTAAAAGTTGGTTTTGGGGTGTTATAGCCTCTGTATCAGCAGTATCCACCTCCATATGCTCCTCCTCGCTATCCTTTGGTGAGTATGAATCTCTAAACCTCTTGCGAGGTGGTAAAAGATCAGCAGGAGTAGGGGCTATCGACCTTGAATCATGAGTAGGTGATGGTACCGAAGCAGTAGGGGACCTACATCTCTTGCGACATGGCCTAGAAGAAAGTGAAGATGAATCCAATGACCTCTCAGAAGATGAACCTAAGGATGACTCTGATGTAGTCGGTGGGTAAGGGGTAGACAATGGTGCAGACCTCCAACGTCTAAAAGGCTCACTACGTCGTGGAGTCCTAGCAAGTGATCGATGAACAAATCTCGATGGTGTAGATGTATCAGCATCGGTGGTGTCTGGTGGTGTATGCCCGGATAAAGAATGACCCAAAATAGAATGCCCAAATGATGAATGATCTGAAGATGAATGACTCGATGATCCAGAAGTAAAATGATCCAAGTGATGTGATGTGTACCTCAATGCTAAACGATGAGAAGATAAAGGTCTAACCGACTTCCTCGCGGTCAATGCCCTACATGGCCCGCCAGGATGAGTACGGTAAAGTCGACCAATAGGAATGTCCTCCCTGGGTCGGATAAGAATAGCTCGCCGTCGACGAATCTCAGGTGGGGAAACAACAGGTGCAAGTAGATACTCAGATGATGGTGCAAGAGTATCATGAGATGACGATCCAGAGGGTGAAACCAATGGCAAATCTGGTGCGGGAGGTAAAGAATCCTCTGATGTATCAGAATCAGAAGAAGATGCATAATCCACTAAATTAAGTACTCCGATAGGTGAGATGACTAGAACTGCCCCTACCTCCGGTGCAACTATAGGGTCAGCTGGAACGATAGGAACCTCAGGGATAATAGCAGGAATAACACCAAAGAGAATCACTCATAGGGCATGAGAGCTCACACTCTCCTCAGACGAATCAGATGAAATAGAAATAATAGGAGCAGCCACATTTACTTATATAACACATTTACTACTTGAAAACTCTAGTCCTTCAAGTCATGTTCTTTATAAATGTGACACATTATATTTTCTACTTCCATTTTACATATACATTGACTTATAGTTTGACTATCGGGTTTGACTAACCATTCACGTAACGTCTTCAAACTTACAAAAGTCATAGTCAAACTCATCCTATGGCATTATCAAAAATAAATACTTAAAAGTCGATTTTGGGGTGTTACAATTCTACCCCCTTATTTAGATTTCGTCCTTGAAATCTCTTCGTCTATCATTAACCATAACTTGGTCAGATTTTATTCCTCATTTCCTTTTAGCATTTTTAAGTATATACTTAACTAGTTGCACCAACCTATATGGTTTTGCAACTCTAGCCATGCCATTATACCTCTAATTATCCTTATCCCGTTCTACTTCTTGCTCATTTCTATCACATTTACACTCTTTCTAAAGGTAAACGTTAATTTGGTGATATTTTACCATTTCCAATTCTATCATTTTAGTAACTTTTTCTCTATATCTTTACGATCTTAAACATTTCTCTTCTAAATTTTCATTAAAAACTACATGTTACTTGAGGAATTGCGTTGTCTTGACTTATCATAAGTTAACATTCGTTAATACTTTCTTATAAGGTTTAATTTAATATTAAAGGTGGACTCACAAGTTTCAAGTACGCACGTGACAGTTACAGGAGATACAACTCACATAAAAAGAAATTTACATTTGCAGCTAAGCTCATGACACCCTAAGCTTAATATTAAAAGGAAGGATTTTCTTATTCCAAATAAATTACTCGCCTAAAAGGTATCTGACACAAGATCACCTATTGACAAACTCCACATGGTATACTCTCCGTCTGCTTGTTGATCTAGTTTTAATGTTTTATATGTGTGTATTTTATAAATTTGGAAACAAGTGTAGAAAGGACCAATTTACCCCTCGTCCGTTAATACTTAACTAGCAAAACTAACGATAGGGATGGTGTGTGTTACTAGTTTCAAAATTAGGGATGCTTGGTGTATTTAATTTGAGTTAGGGACGATCTGTGATTTTGGGTCAAACCATAGGGACGATTTGTGAAATTTTTTCTATTTTTTAATTTGATAAAAAGATTTCACCCATATCTTTTTTCTCATTTTCAATTATCTCTTACTTGTAAATATTATGAGTATTATGCAAACATTATTTAAAGGAACTCTTATATTTTTGTCCGCGAGCCCGACTTCCGTCATGGGTCGGTCCGGCCTCTTAATAATGTGTTGCGGTCCAATCTCTTTAAAATTATGTCGCGGCCCGGCTTCTTTATATTTATGGTCCGTTCCAAATATTATGTCGCGGCCCAGCTTTCTTATATTTCCGGTCCGTACCAAACATTATGTCGCGGACCGGCTTCTTTATATTTATGGTCCGCTCCAAAAATTATGTCGCGGCCCTGCTTCCTTAGTCGGTGTTTACCATATCTGATATACATTTTCAGAAACAAAAAAAAAACAAAAACAAAAAAAATTGTTTCAACAGGAAACAATATAATTTTTTGATTAAGCCATGACTTGGTAAAAATGTCGCATACAACGGCATGCCATATTAAATGGTTTAGCAAATATTATTTTGCATATTTATTTCTTATTTGCAAAGATTATGCGAGTTATTTGGGGGTGATGATTTACGATTATTTGTCCACACGCCTGGACTTGTTTTCCTCTTTGACATACGCGGTCGCAAGCTCCGTCCTTTCGTGACGCTCCGCACGTCCGGACGTATTTTATTTTTTGGTATCCGCGGTCCCCAACCGCATCACCATTGCGGCCTCGAGCCTTTCGGAGGTAAATCAACAGTCAACGAACTTGGACGCTTCCAAAGTCTTTGCACCTTACATTTGGAAGTTTACTTCACAATGACGAACATCATGAGCCGCGGAACCTTTATCCACACGGCATGTTCCGCCGCGGAACCTTTATCCACACGGCATGTTCCGCTTACCAACGCAACGGACATCCGCTCTTTTGTCATAACGACTTCCATTGCTTACCCAAGAATGGAGACGCGGGGCTACAACCCCTCCACGCGCCCATTGAGCTCTTAATGGGCATTTAAGATTCTACATTATATATTTGGAGTCAACATTTGTACTCACGGCCGGGGGCAACCCGCGGCTAACTATTTTGATTACCGGTCAACTCATGAAGATCCGCGAATAAACGAAATCGAGTACTTTTCATTCTTTATACATACATCCATGGAAAGTTTTTTAGCTGTCATCATTATGACACATGACCGTGCCTCGGCCGTTTTTATGGCTTATGTAGTCCTATATGTAACTAGCGCTTGCGGAGGCGTGAAGGGGGCGGGCAAGGCTTACTTGCATAAACATGCACAATTTGTTGTACACCGTCTTTTATATAGACGTATGACTATTATTAGTTAACTCATATTACTTTTAATCCGCTACATTCCTGTTGATGTACGAAATTAGATTCCCGAAGTCGAGACATAATAAATAAACAAGCACCTTGTGTTTTATATCCATACGCACAATACATTTGTTAATAAATGAAGTGGTATTAATTAACATCCTTGTATGAATTCAATACTACTAATTAGTAGTACTAAACAATACCACGGTTAGTTATATCACATATGGTGGAGCCACCTTTCTAGTAAGATCCGTGTTACGCGGGCCACGGCCTGTTGAGGTAAGTGCTAAAATTATTCATGTTTTTTGGATACTTTGTCTGTAAGTTTAATACTACTAATAGAACATAGCACCATTAAACTTGGGGGGCTATAGGGGTATAACGATACCATTATAATTATCTTCGTGCATGCCACGTAAGTATCTCCGGATATAGAACATATGTAAGAGGCGTTGCAAGCCCAATACTAAGACGAATGCCATATTCGCACCAAGTACGTAAGAGGCATTGCAAGTCCGGTACTAAGTCGAATGCAATATTCGCACCACCTGGCCACGGAAGTACATCCTCCGTCGGCCGTAAGTCGAATGCCATATTCGCATCAGGATGGGTAACCTAATAATTAACCCAGCCACGGAAGTACGTCCTCCGTCGGCCGTAAGACGAATGCCATATTCGCATTATGGGTAATCTAACAATTAACCCAGCCACGTAAATACATTTTCCGTCGGCCTTAAGATGAATGCAATATTCGCACTATTGTTCGCGCCATAGGCGATTATAGGGTGTATAAGTTTACCCATTTCATCATGCAATATGTGGGATCCGCCTTCATCATTATAAATCATTCTCATCATCCTCTCGTTAGAGATGAACAAGAATGGTACCATGCCAATGCTAGTGTTACCCCGGCTACAGAAAACATATTCTTTTTACGGGGTCTTTACCGTCCAAACACGGGAAACCAAGCATCCGAGCACAAATAGCGGCGTATGGTTCAAAAGGAAGATACCTCTAGACAAAGCATAAGTCTAGCATAACATGATCAAGAACCATATCATACTAGACTGGGGGACATGTTGGCGTATAGTCCGGAATGGGCCGGACCCAATGGGCCGAACCCGATAAAAGGGTGGCCCACATCCTACGTAACCCTAATCCATACACTATATATACAGGGGTAGGATCATCCTACCTCGACAGGTTATTCTCTACCACCTCTTTATATAACATGCTTATACTATTCTGACTTGACCGTCGGAGGGTGGATCCCGGGGCTCCGGCCTCGGGTCCCCTTCTAACCGGTTCTTCTTTGTTGGCAGCACTATTCAAGGCCCGAAAAGACGACGAACGGCACCAGGAGAGTCGTCAGGACTGGCCCGACCAAATTATGCATCAACAATTTCTACTCTTTGAGCTATGTGGGACTTAAACTTGATATAAATTTTCAAAATACTTGCTCAATAGACGCAATATCTTTGTTGCTCTAATAAAAAACAATTGTGTTTTTTTTATTAACTTTTACCTAGTAAAGGAAAATGAAAAGTGAAGACTTTTACATTTAAAAAAAAGAAAATTTTCTTATTAGGTACGATGTTTCTAATTTATTATTATTTTTAATATATGTTTAATTAAAAAGCTTAAATACTTCTAAAATTGGCATTATTTTGGTGGAGAAATCTGATGGAGAAAAAAAACGCATAAAAATACATGTGTCAAATTTATAAAAACAAAAACTTGAAAAAAGAGGGGGTAATTAATAAAACTCTAGTGTTTTAATTTTAAATAAATTATATAGATTTAAGTGTAAATTTATAAATTTTCAAATTTTATTATAATTTAAAAAAAGCAAATAACCCCTTAAACTTTCATTGCTTATAAAACAGAAAAATAAAAATTATATATATATTTTAAAAAAGCATAATCTACAAGCCCCGTGCGTGTACGCGAATTAAAAAACTAGTACCGATTAAAATATATTTTTGGATGCCTATTTAATTAATGTTTTACTTGTTAAGTAAGAAAAAGGTTAAGGCGTGGTAGAAAAATGTTGTTCAAAGGGAAAAAGCTTTTCTTTCCATATATACTTTTGAAATTGTTAAGATTTTTGAAAATATATCTAATTTTTTTTGAGTTTACTAGGACTCTAAGAGGGGGGTGTTAGTTAAACTTAGGACTTATTAACTACTGTAATCGGATTTAAGTTTAGGCGTTCTAGCTTATTAGTTTAACAACTTTTGAGAAATGCTTCATTCTCGTAGACCAGCAGTTAACTCAATCGCAAGGTAACACTCGTCATGCAATGTTGCATGTATGTGGTTTGAGTGAGTGTGCCATAATGTTGATGATCAACTTTTAATGTGACACATGGTTCAACTTTCAGTCCCACACGAGCTAATATACCAGAATGTTCAACTTGCGATTGGAAGAGCATGGTTTGATGTTTACACGGCTACATATGATTACCCGAAGTCACCAGCAGGCAGTGGCCGGACGTACTATCATAGCTGAAAAATGGTTTCAATAAATAGCTAACTAAAAATACTTACTATAACTTTCATTTCAATCAGGTCATATTGTATTAAATTTCATATATAATATTTACTACAACAAATTAAATGTTTACATGAAACCATCTCATCGTGTATTGGCATCTATATGCAAGATACGAGCTAATGAAATGGAATGACATTGCTACAAATCTAAGATATGCGTTACGAAAATGTTGACTGCTTTCAATCCCACAAAGAAAAGAAACTACTCAAGTTTACATACCACACAGTACATGGATCGATATATCAGGTTTAGTATGAGGTCTTCACTTATGCTGCCATCTAGGGTGAATAATTAGAACGAAATCGTAACGGTTTTTTTATCAAATCTCCTTTACAAAGAGAAGATGGTTTTATCTTAAAATGGGGAAGAAGAGGAAGATGGTAGGGCAAGAAAGAAACGAGGACCAACGTCTTTGGATCCTTTCGGACGAGCACCTCAAGTATGACTTCAATAGTCTGCTACTCTTAAAGCCATACTGGGGGGGACATGTCCGTGTATGTGCCGGACAGGCTAGTAGACCGAACGGGCCACATAAAACCCAAGCGGACTAACTCAAGCCCAATCGAATAAATCATAGACCAAGCTACTCAAATCCGAACGGGCCACAAGAGTCCGAACGGGCCATAAAAGTTCCAAGCTGATATCCGCATATATACCGGACGGACCTCACATTCGAACGGGTCGCACGGGATCCAGACGGGTGTACTACATCAACCCGAAAGAAGACAGAACGTTAGACTCGATAAAGAATGACACCTCTTCAAACTGGTGGATAATAGCAAGCACTTACGCAACATCGCTATTCCAGGAATTAAGGAGCGATGTCCCCAAGGTATACCGACGCCCAAGGCAAAGGCTAGGTATAGGTCGTCTCCTTCATTCCCAAGGTGTCAAGAACAGTACTTCCAAACAGTACTTCGAGTAGTATAAATACCCAAGCATTTACTACTTGAAGGGCAGCATTAAATTCACCACCACACACATTTATTACGCATAGCCCCTTCATCTCTTACTTATAGCCCCTTCGGCTCTTACAAAAGTACTTACTTTCACGTCCGAGCTTGGTCCTGGGTCAACACCCGGGGCGAGTTAACGGGTTTTCTGTCTTACTTTCAGATACTTAGGTGGATTACTCGTCTAGAAGCGTGGGAGCACTCCTATTTCCTCTAGTACGGTAAATTACTTAAACATGTGATACTCATACCACATTTACGAACCTTGTGTATTTGAGTTATTGCTCGTGAAAATGTATAGGCCGGGTTGCGCTAGCTGGCGGAGCTACATATAGCCGAGCGGATTATATTGAGCCATTAAACAAGATTTTTTTAATTACAATATAAGTGTAACTTTAGTACAAGTTAGCGTTAATATTCGTTTTTAAACTCACTGGCATTGTATAAAAAATGTTTGACCCACGTTACATAAATTCTGGCTCACCCTGGTTGCTAGATTTGAATGAGAAGCTATTATAAATCATACCTAGATTTTGAACATCGATTTTAATTTTAATTAGGTATCTACCTGTTCGATGAACGATTTTCTTAATAACTTATTAAAATTGTAAAGCTGTGTTTAAGATTCCCAGTACACTAATTATAATGCATCCACTTTGCGACATGTAATATTGAAGGAGTCATAAAATCTATCTTCATGTAACCATGTTTCGGTTACGTGTCTGATAAATTATACGTAGTAGTTAAAAGTATATATGAAATCATAGTTGATGAATGTGATATGTTATGGTTGTGTGTCGATACTTTTCCTTTGTAAAGACGCTTTGGTAATCTACATATATGGTCCAGATTTGGTGATGATTCATAATTAATAGTTCACGTTTTTTTTTGATGTCCCCGTTTAGGCTTTGTTTTTTTTTTCTTCAAATAATCTCTTATAACCTCTTTTTACCTCTTTTCACCACTTATGTCTGCAGTCTCTCAGATGTTTTTTTTTTTGCAGAGATAAGCGGTAAAAATAACTTCTAACCTCTTCAAAAATTCAGACAAAATATTTCACTTCTTACCTCTTCTTCTCACTTCTTTCTACAATAATTAAATAATTCATACTTTTTCTGGGTTTATACGTTTTCAACCGTCTTTATTCTTTTTTGTACGTTTTTTACGTTTTCATCCATTTTAATCCGTTTTCTACGATTTCTACGTTTTTCTCCGTTTTTCTACGATATATAATATTTTTTTACGTTTTCATCAGTTATTTTACGTTTTTGTCAGTTTTTTACGTTTTCGTTCGTTTTTTTACTTTTCGTCAGTTTTTTATGTTTTCGTCAGTTTTTTTACGTTTTCGTCAGTTTTTTACGTTTTCGTCAGTATTTTTACGTTTTCGTCATTTTTTTACGTTTTCGTCTGTTTTTTTACGTTTTCGTCAATTATTTTACGTTTTCGTCATCTTTTTACGTTTTCGTCCGTATTTTACGTTTTCGTCCGTTTTTTACGTTTTCGTTAGTTTTTTATGTTATCGTCAGTTTATTTACGGTATCGTCTGTTTTTTTACGTTTTCGTCAGGTTCTTTATGTTTTTACGTTTTTGTCTGTTTTTCTACATTTCGTCCGTTTTTTTACGTTTCGTCCGTTTTTTTACGTTTCGTCTGTTTTTTACGTTCTCGTCTGCTTTTTTATGTTTTCGTCTGTATTTTTACGTCTTTGTTAGTTATTTTACGTTTTCGTCTGCTTTTTTACGTTTTCGTTCGTTATTTTACTTTTTCATCTTTTTTAAATGTTTTTGCCTGTTTTTACGTCTTCGTCCGTTTTTTTATGTTTTCGTACGTTTTTTCAACATTTTCGCCCTTCTTTTTACGTTTGCGTCCGTCTTTTTACGTTTGCGTCTGTCTTTTTACGCTTTCCTCCATTTTTTTACGTTTTCACACGTTTTTTACGTTTTCCTCCGTTTTTCAAGTTTTCGTCCGTAAAAGTACGACAATGTATAAAACAGACGAAAACCTAAAAAAAGGACGAAAACTTAAAATAACTGACGAAAACGTAAAAAAATAAAAAAAAACTGAGGAAAAACGTTAAAAAACCTGCCAAAAAACGTATAAAAATTAACGGATAAACGTTAAAAAAAACGTGATGGAAACGTTAAAAAAACTGAACGAAAATGTAAAAATATGAACAGCAAAACGTAAAAAAACAGGACGGACGAACTATAAAAAAAAACTGACGGGGAAACGTTAATTAAAAAACTGACGCAAACGTAAAAAAATGACGAAAACATAAAAAAACTGACGAAAAAATAAAAAAACAGACGAAAAAGTAAAAAATTAGACGAAAACGTAAAAAAAACCGACGTAAACGTAAAAAACTGACGCAAACGTAAAAAAACTAAAGAAAACGTAAAAAGACTGACAAAAACGTAAAATAACTGACTGAAACGTAAAAAACTGACGAAAACATAAAAATACTGACGAAAACGTAAAAAAACTGACGAAAACGTAAAAAACATAACGAGAACGTAAAAAAACAGACGAAAATGTAAAATAACTAATGAAAACGTAAAAAAACAGACGAAAACGTAAAAAACAGACGCAAACGTAAAAAACTGACGCAATCGTCAAAATACTGACGCAATCGTAAAAAAACTAAAGAAAACGTAAAAAAACTGACGAAAACCTAAAAATTAGCATTTGAACATGATATGAGGCGTATGTGTAGCACCTAGCTTATATGTATATATTCTGGATTTTGATTTTCAAGCGAATTTGTTTCAGCAAAATTCAGTTTTGTTTCATGATATGATAATTTATGTGCTTTGAAATTTGTATGTTATTGGTATATTTTGAATCATTATGTATTGTCTTTAATAATTTATTTTTAAGCGATTGCATGTTCTGCATTTAAATATTGCTTTATTATTTGATAAAAAATTTTAAATGCTCAAATCACGAAACAATCTAGTGAAAAAGACAAAGAAAAAGAAAAGAATGAAAGAAGTACTTCAAGAGAAAAAAAAACAAATGGTCTTCTTCTTTGCAGATGAAGAGCTTAGATGCACCTCTTCTTCTGCAGACATGGTTTGCAGATGAAGACATGGTTTGCAGATGAAGAGGTAAAACCTCTGAAAAAACAAATGAAACCTTAATTGTTTGATCAAGTTTACCACATTACCCTTGTTTGAAATTATTATTACAAACTTTATAGAAAACTTTAATTAATTAGTTAAGGGTAAAACTGTCATTCTAAAAAAAACAGTAATAAATGCATTTTTCTTAAACTGTGTGTTTTTTTGTCGAGGGACAATAATTTTAAGACGGAGAGAGTATGGTTTATGAAATAATGGTTTAAGTTCTCAATATATGTGTTTAGCAAGTCACCACTAAAAAGAACAAATGGAGTGGCCGTGTCCAAAACTACAATTTACCAAATACTTATCTGATCGATCACCATTACAAAACTATACTATTCAAACAATATGATGTAACCCACATTCAACAATTCACCGAGGAAAAAATTGAATGTGTGTTTGGACGAACCAGACTCACCAGGATTCGTTATCCAACCTGAATAACACGTGTAAATTTCCACGTCTAATACTTACTATACCTTTTGATCAAAGAGCACCAGTGACACACTTATTCTGTCTCACTTACCATTGTTACAAAGCCAAACCCACATGAACACCAACTTTCAAGATTGTATGTGACACTAGACGTGCGCAAACCGGTTAACCAGTTCGGTTCGGTTTCAGTCAAACAGGAACTTGTTTCGGTCAACGAATCAGTCGAAACCGGTTTGGGGTGCTGTTTTTGACTAACCGGTCCCACCGGTTTGGAACCGGTTAACCACCCAAACCGGTTTTGACCCATTTTTTTTTTGGTCGTAAACAGAAAAACGCTCTTTTGAGGCCCGAAACGATCCCGAAAGACCAAAAAGTGACACAGCTCACTACTTTCCCGTTGGGTCGTTTCTGAGTGACCATGCGAATTTCAGCCAAATCCGCCACAGAAATTTATTGCCGCAAAATAAATTTTGTTGCCGCAAAATCAATTTTGTTGCCGCAAAATGAATTTGTTGCCGAAGTTTAGCTCGTTGACCGCATCTCTATCGAAAACTCTCCTTCACGGGACCTCTCACAATAGAAAAGCTAAATTTAAAAAAAAAAAAAAAACGGTTCGGGTTGAAACCTGTTTTTCAAACCGGTTCGAAAACCCGGTATACAAACCGGTGGAAGCTCGAAAAACCTAAACCGGTTCCAAACCGCCGGTTTGGCCTCAAACCGAAACCGGTTTGGTCAAACCCGGTGTTGACCGGTTCGGTTTTCCGGTTTCAAACCGGTTCCGGTTTTTAAAACCGGTTTTTTAAACCGGTTTTTTTCACCTCTATGTGACACTTGCATTAACCACTGTCACTCGTTCATTGAAAACTGCTACAGTTCATCATTAACCAATTAAGAGCTAACAAAACTTTTTTGGCTTTCTATAAGTATCAATATTACCCTTCAAGTCAGCAATTCATCAAGAAGAAGTGTGTGCCACCAACCACACGTAACAACTCTCGGGACACATCATCATTCTAAAGCAACGTGAGACGGAATGTTGTGGTCTATTACATCCCCCAGACCAAGCTGAAATGTGACGCTCTATAACACAATACACACATGTTTACTTCACACATATAGATAAAACTACATTGATCTAATAACAAAATATGCAGAAACACAAATATATGTCAAGTGGAGCATTTATACAAAGTATGGTTGGTTTAAGAAATAGAGGATATATTGTTGTGACTGAAATTGCTTGGTGAGGTCTGTGACTATGGGTTTCATGCCAATACTTACACCTTAACCAACAAACATGCAACCTCAATTACTTTTAATCGCATTTGATCATTTAGAAATCCATAAAAAACACACCTTTTTTCAAGCCTGAACTTGTTCCTTATCTCATTTACAAACCACAGTTCAATGTAGTCAATCAAATATATAATTAAGGGATCTCAAGGATTGTCTATCATAACTATTTATGCTCTTTGAAATAAGAAAAAGAATACTATCATGTGTAAAGTAAAATGCGGGAGGCAGTATCTGGATTTTTTTTGCTCCAACTCCATAAAAAATCAGTTGTTTGGGTCGTAATAAAACAACATATACTATTTTAGGAAAATGCTTATTAGCTTCTAGCTATATCAAAACATAACACATGAGATAATTTTTGGTTCATTTTAATTATAAAGGAAAATAGTGCTGATGTGAAACAGCTTACTGAACACGCTTACATAAAGTTGATAACATTTGCCAATAAATCTTCATAGACCCAGTGTTATTCGTATGATTTTTCCAACTGGATCATCTGAATCTTTTTAGTAAGCCACCTACCAAGAGTACCAACCAACCTGGAAGTATTAGAATGATGATCCATTATAAACAAAAGAAAGTGGAATCAAAAGAAAGAAAAGAACTGTGATAATTCACTTTTGAAGATAAACTTGCACATAGTAAAGTAGACCCGGTGGATGTCCCAATTTGAGGAGGATCCTGTTTGACAACTTCTATCTTTAATCTTTGTAACGGTACCAACGGCTGTAGTAGCTTCTGGTGTTGTAGATAAGTATTTGGTATCTTTTGGTATCCATTTGGTGTCAGGGTTGGAGAGGTTGGTGGCTTCAGGTTCTCATAACTGTCAATAAACAAAAACCAATCACAAACCAACATTGAGCTACCACCAGATGTTTAGATATGACAATTTTGACCAATCTACTAATGAATGGGTCAATTTAGGTTATTATTCATCCTTGTATAGGAACTACTTATCTTACAAACAACCATGAAGTATATAAAAAATTTGATGAATGTAGGCATGTAGCTAAAGAGCATAATGACATAATATCCAATCAATTAAACAATTAAAGGAATAAGAAATACCTTAAAACCCTTGATAACTAAGGATTACTATATATATAAATAAATATATAATAATAATAATCAATAATTATAATTCAATTATAGTACGATAAGTATTCCGAAGGACTCAAGTCAATTTCTTTTGACCAAAGCAAAATTAACAAAAAAATCCCCCGGGTCGTCTCCCAACGATGCGTGAACATAAAATCGTAAAACCGTTTGTGATCGAGTGATTGAATGGGGAAAGGAATTTGGAATTTTTATTACTAATCTACGAATAAAATGCAAAAACGAATAAAGAAAACCTAAAAACGAAAGCTAAAAGTTGATTAAACCTAAAAAACAAGAACCGAGACTTAAACCCGTTCTTTAAAAACTCAAATTTTGCAAAAATGACCCTACGAAAGCAAAATTAATTTTACTAAGCGAAATATGATAAAAGAAAATTTTCTAAAAAAAATTATATTTTTTTGACTTTTATTTAATTTTTAATGAATTAAAAACAGATTTTAAAAGAAAAATTGATTAAAAATAGTAAACTTAAATGGAAAATTCTGAAAAATAAGGAAAAGTAGCTTGAAGGATGCTAGTTCTATGAAAAATAAAAGCTGGAAAAGTGGCTTATCTAATAAGCCAAAAATAAGCTAAACGTGGCTTATGGCTTATAATGGAAAAACAAGGTTAAATCAATAAAGTGTGCAAAGGATTTCAGAAAAGACCCAAGGGCGCTGTTTGTAGTAGAGAGTGTGTGTGGGACGTTTGCTTGTTAAAGGGGAGTTAGGGGTTCGAATCCTTGGCTTCCTTTTTGATAAAAATATATTTTTTTCTTTTTTTTTTGATTTTTTTTAAAACTTGTAAAACTAGTGAAAATATAAAACTTTAAAAAGGCAGCTTTTTATTGAAACTCAAAAATAAGCAGAGAAATAAGCAAAAAGAAACTGGACAAAATTGCTTTTTTAACTAAGTCCTAAGAGTGCTAAACTGCTAAGCTAACTAGAGGTAAAATAAGCTAAGGAAAATGGAAGATAAGCCAAAACAGATAAGCTAAACTACCTAATGAGCAAATGCAAACACAAATAAGTCAAGGAGAGCAGACATATAAGCAAGAAAAGTAAATAAGCTATAATCACAAACTGGTGCAGGGCAGCCTAAGGGACAATATTTAAGCTTAATTTTAAGCCATCAAAAAGGGACCTGATGCTGTTTGGCTTATATGAGCATTAAAGTATGGCTTAAGGGCTTTCTAAAAAAGCAAAAAGACAAACAATTTAACTTAAAGAAGCCAAGAAAAAGGCTTATCAAAGGGGCTGTTTGCACAGGGTGTCAATTTTTTTGGTTTTCTTTGAAAAACAAGTGGCTTTTGCAGCCTCAAAATAAGCAAGAAAATAAGCTCTACAATTAAATATAAGTTAAAACAGATGAAGTATGACCCCAAGTGAGCTTGTGCTCAAAATTTTAGACCCTAAAAACTATTTTTACTTACTAAAAATTGTAAAAGAAAAATGGCCTTTGACTAGTAAAATGAAGTGACAGAATTTTGACTTAACACAAAGATAGTTTAAATGAACTTCACTACTGCATTTGACACACAAGAAAGACACAAAAATAAGTCTTAACAGATGGCTATGAGGACCTAATCAAATAAGCTCATGAAAACTGAGCTGTCACATCAGTTTCAAATGGAGTTATAGACAAGGCTTAAAAACCACTTTTAAAGTTAAAAATCTTGAAACACAAAATGTAAACAACTTAAAAATGCTTGAACTAGATTGTCAAATGACCCACACCCCTTAAAAATGCTTGAACTAGATTGTCAAAACAGTTTTGACCCTTTTTTACCTTGTGCCAAACACCCCTTTAAGATTGAAGCATCAAAATTTTAAACTGAAAGAGAGTGATTTAAGCTAAGATATTTAAAGACAGATAAACATATAAACATATTAAGCATAATTAAGCAAATTTAAACAGAAAATAAGTACCAAGATAAGTAACTAAGCAAATGGCAGATTTAAGCAATACTTGCCAGTTTAAAGGTTAAACTCAAATAAAAGACATATAAGCAATAAAGAAAGACAATAAGCATAAGACAATAGTAATAAGCAAGAAAAAGCAAAAATAAGCAGGCAATAAGCACATGAATAGTAAAATAAGCAAAAATTTAAAATGGAAAACTCACAAAGGGTCCAAGCTTTTTGGCAAGTGTATGAGCTCTCAAACAGCTTATACACAATCCTAAATGCTTCCCATGAAGCTCTAAACCAAGGCCATCCAGTATAAACCTTGCTCCATTGCTTTGACAGATTTTGATTTTTTTGGTATTTTTGTGATTTTTTGACAGAAAATGAAATAAGCTTTTATATTAACTTTGAATGACTCAAAAGCTTATGTAAAGGCTTACAAAATTGTATTTAAAGACAATAAGCTTAAATGACAATAATTTAAAGGAAAGCAGTAAATTGCATAAAATTAAATGACAAGTAATTTAAAGACAGAAATGTAAATGACAATATATTAAAAAAACAGTATTTAAAATGGTACAAACTTTGGTTAATACAAGTTAATGGACTTAAAAAAAATTCGACAAGAAAACAAATGAACTACAAATGTCCTATTTATAGTAAAAGCTTGGTCTTCAAGTGTGCTTGTTGTGTTTTCTGTGTGAGGAGAAGGCATAAATCATCTCAGCCTTCAATTTTGCTTTATGCCCAAGTTCTATAATCACAACCCTTGATCTTGTTGTCATTTTCATTAGCCAATGGTGTTAAAGGGGATTGCCAAGGTGGCAATAGCCCATGTGAAATGGGGTTAAGGTGGGAGAGGGATGTTTTGTCTTTGGGAACAGTATACAAGGTGGGGAAGATAGTAAATAGTGACAATAGAGAGTGGCAGGAAAAATGGGTGTTGTAACACCCCCAAAGTGGGTCGTAGCGGAATAAGGATCCGGGGCGTGTTACTTCAAGATCAACAGCACAAGATATATATAAGAAAGTGTTTTGCATGAGTTGTCCTTGTGGTATAATAAGTTTAGAGGGGTTGGCAGGATTAGCCCTCCAAGGTTATAAGTTGTGTTACACCCACAGTCCCTAAGGACTTAACAACCGTTTGTTAAAAAAAGGGGGGTTGGGCTAGATCGTTAGTTAAAAAGGGATTTTGGGCCTATTATACTAATTTGGGCCGAGTGGTATAAAATGGAATTTTGGGCTTTTGATTTAAACTTGGTCTTATAAGTCTTCATATAATGTGTAAATGGGCTGACCCGGCCTATTAAATGGGTACGGGTGGACCCATTTAACATTTATTCGGTTACGGCTTCGGGTTTGACCATTGACTTTGTCGGGGTTGACTTTGACTTTGACTTTTTGGTCTTTGGCTTCGATTTTGACTTTGGCTTTTCCACGCTTTTCCATTCTGTGCTTGGTTTTGTCCGGTTTGACTTTGTTTTTGTCCTTTAGTGAATATCTGGTACATGCACAGTACAAACACAAAAACAAGCATATTTATGGCATTTTATGTGCGTTTTTGGTCGTTTAGGGTCGTTTTATTAAGTAAAAGGTATGTGTCATTAAGCACATACCAAAATCCCCCATACTATACTATTGCGTGTCCCCACGCAATGATATAAATATCCACTTAGAGAACCAAAAATTTCCATGCCCTTAAACTAATAACCTCACAAAGTAGATAAGTGTTCGTTAAAGGGAATTAAGAAATCCTTAGTTTTGAAAACGCCCCGTTTTTACTATTTTTATAAATCTACACTTATTACCACTCATATTTTTGTATTTTTGTATTTTTTTAAGCAACTAACTTATTTGACTTTTGTTATTTTCATAACCGTTAGGGATCATAGAACAAGACGCATTTTAATCCTAAAATGCCCTAAAAAGGATAAATTCATCGTCCCCGACTTTTCACTCTGCTACGCAAACATGAGCTTAAAAGAAATCACTGATTATAATATCAGATAGATGCTAAACAGCAAATCTTTATTAATCTGCAACTTGTGAATTTTTCACTCTCGAAAATTTTTTTAATATTAGGTGTATGTGGCCATTTTGAATTTCATAACCATAGATCAACGCTTTTGCAAATTCTCTTTGTTTCAGTTCCACACGAGAATAATGAGTTTGAAGGCTGAGATCATTCACATGTTAGCGACATTTGTCTCGGCAGACTTCCTATAACCTTGCGGCCTAAGTGAACAGGCTTTTGACACCCGCAAGTGACTAGTATCGGGACTCACGGATCCTTAGGTTTAAAAAAACTCTTGGTTTCGTTTATACTTAGCTTATTTAAAAACTTAAAATGAAATAGTCAAAGTTCAAAAGCATATTTAAATTTAACAAAAAGAGATCTATTTATTAAATTAACAACTAATAATGTATTTAAATCATAACCATTGATGCATTTGTAACCCTCGACCCTTTTATGAAAGGTCTTGCAACATCGGTTGTGAGCCGGCAAGATGCAACAAACTTTTATCAGTCTCGAATTTTTATTCTTACTATGGGCTTTCCTCAGAAGGCTGCAACATCGGTTGTGAGCCGGCAAGATACAACAAACTTTTATCAGCCCACAGTTTATAATTATTATATATTTTTATTTTTCATCATTTTTTATTACTTTATTTCATGATATAGTAAAGACTTCTTTTTGGAAAATTTAAGTATAAATTTGAACTAAGACTAAAATTATTGCTATCGACTACATCTTAAAAATTGTTGATTTAAGTTTAATTTTCAAAAATAGCACGTATTATTAGTCCGGTTAGGAGCTTATGGGAGAAAAAGCCACAAATTACATACATGAGCTCTTAAGATTTCCAAATAATCCTTGTTTAGCATCTAACTACTATTCCTAAAACTCTATAAATTTTTCGTTCTTTCGCGAAAAATCGTGAATGCATTCGTTTCTAAAAGTTAGGAACAAGCCTAGAGCGTCTCAACTCGCTCGACCCAGTCAAATATTATTATTATTCTACACTTAGCAGCGGAAAGTCAAAATTGTGACAAAACACTTATTTTATTTTTGAAAATTTTTAAATTTTTTTCCATTTTTTTTGAAATTTTGGTGGTAAAAACAGGATTACATGAAAACAACGGCTGCAGGCACAATCAAATCAGATAGACCACCATTACTTGAATTAACATTGTCCTCTTCATGTTTTTAGAAAGGGTCTCTACGTAAATCCTAAGCCGTTTATTAAGTATGCTTAAAGATAAACGTTAGTCGATTAGATTAGGATATTGGATTTCCCAAATGAAGCTGAGGATTTGAAGCTCTTGTGAACGAAGGACAAAACCACGAGCACGAGAGGCTTCAAAAATTCGGGCAATCCTGGACATACAAAACAAAACACAAAACACGGAAAAGGAAAGAGGCAAGCCTCTCACAACAACAAAAAACACTTATTCGTTACTACTAAACTACCATACTACGATTATACTAGGATAAGCATGGGTTGCCACCCACGAAGCGCTTATTTGAGGTCACTTAGCTTGACCCGATCCCCCCATACTTGAGCTTAGTCAAGGGGGATAAAAATGGGGATGTCGAACACCCAAATTAGGAGTGTTGTCTCCATTAATCAACATCGGGCGTTCAGGAGAAAGCTGGAAAGCTTTCAAGCCCCGATGTGATAAAGAAGGAGGAGATTTATCCTTAGAAGCAAGAACACTGTGATTAAAAACTTTGTCTTCATTTTCGGATGAAAATGGAAGTAAAGTATCAATCACGGGGGAAAGAGGAGCAAGAAATCTCGTGGATTCGACTTCAATGCATATCCCCAGATCGTAAATCTTTTTTCTATCTCCGGAAGGAGAAGAATTATCAAGATCGGATCCGAGATCATTATGAGAGGGAATGAAGTCGAAATCCAATTAAAGGGTGGGATGGGTGGGCAAAATATTAGGCACATCAACGGGGATGTCTTCCACCACATTAATAGTTGATTTTCCTGAATCGGGATAATCAACATGAAATGATTCGAACTCGGGAAGGGAAGTAGAATTTCATCACCTTCCGAGTCGAAATCATCATTCTCAATACCCGGTGATATTGAGTCATCCGAACCGGAAAATATATCGATCTCTTCCCTAAGAGAGTCACTATCCTCAACGGGGATAGGAAATGTGGGAAGAGACTCGATGATCGTATCAGAATTACCTTGTAAAGCTTCTGATGGTCGGGGAGAAGAGTTATCGTAAAGCAAACTCTCCAAAAACAAAATATCACCCTTCGGATCAAGGTTGATATTATCAATTCCTGGTGGAATTAATTGGAGACGAGTGAGTTCACCGGTGAACTCATCGAGAAGAAAATCAATCTTGGGAGGGGAAGCCATCAAAGTATCACGATTGACTAATGATTCAAGAAGATAAGACTCGGCATCAAAACGAACATCTTTCGGCGTAGAATCGAGGTCTTCATTATGAATTAGATTGAACTCACTAGAAATGATTTCCTCGTCAAGATCAAAAAGAGGATTCGAATAAGTTTTAAAACTCATTACGTGAATAACCTCCTCATGACTTGACTCGTCATCACTAGAGGTAGAATCGTCGAAGAGAGGATTAGAAAACGTTGAAAAATTTGTCGTTTGAGAATCATCACAATCGGGCACATCACACTCACTTTCGATATCGGAGAAATCCTCGGACTCGCTTGGGGTTGGGACAAGGTTCTCAACACTAGACTTTATGAATTCGTCCGATTTTGTTTTCGGCATAGTGTCAAGATGCTCATCCTCCATTATGAGAGAGTCAACAGGCTTCTCAGGTGTGATTGCAGTAGAACATGTCATGAGGTATTCTTGTGTTGCAAAAGAATACTCATCGTCGTTATCATCGTCATCGTCATCATCGTAAGATGAGGTAGGTAAATTCCAACTTGGAAGTTTAATATATTCTGCCAACTCCTCGTTTATACTTTGCAAATCTTCAAAAAGTTTGTAAAGCAATTCTTGTACCTCCTCGGATTGAGCATGATTAATTTCAAAAAATTTGTCCCAAGCTTGCATTAAAACCTTCGGTGTTTCCCTAAAAGAAATATGATTAAATTTCTTTAAAAAGGTTTCAATAGAAATCATTAAGTCTTCTTTACCTTGCAAAATTTCCATTCTTATTTCTTGAGGAGGTTGATGAATGATGGGAAATTGCAGGGGTTGAATTTGGTCAAAACCGGAAGAATTGGAATCGTAAAAATTTTGATTCATCGGTTGACATTCAAAAGTCGCATGAGGACCCCCGAAATTTTCACAACAAAGACTTTGTTGTTGAAAACTTGGTAAAGTTTGTGGGAACTCATCATAGTTTTGATTGTAGCATAGTTCCGGGTTTGGAACTTGCGGTGTACAATAATTACCAAAACGAGCATCGTTCCCACAAAAATCACACAAGATTGGTTCATAGTGTGTGGGGTAGTCGGAAAAATTTTGAGAATCGTTGAAAGAATTCGGATTTGGATCATAAGTAAATGAATTTCTAGCTCCAGAATTGCATGTCGGACAAAATTCATTTTGAAGTTTATCTCCACACCTTTCGCAATTACATTGTTGACAAACGATACCGTATATCGGACCCCCACACCAAAAACATTCACGTGGCTCGAATGTCGACATTAGAATTAAACAAATAGAGGATAAGAAAAAGAATTAAATGTCAAAAAGGTTAAAGGAGATTATTTTTGGTTTTTCGATTTTTTTAAACAACATATTTTAATAAAGGACAAAATGAGATCGACTAACTTAAACCGATAATCAACTTGCTTCACGGTAGCTCTCTAAAAGAAAAACGCACAAAGGAGCGGATGAGCAGGAAAGCGCGAAGCTATTAAAAACCTTCTCCTTTCGGGTCGTAGTTCCTCGGAACAACCCTCCTTATACCCCTCTTATAGTTTGTTAATCTCTTAAAGGTGAGCCGTATTTCACAATTGACACAAAGGCAAGTTTTAAATCTTTTGATTTGGAACTTATTATGATAATGCTTCAGTTGAAAGCATTATATTGATAATGACTTTTATTTGTTTTTATGGACAATGTTTTTATATTTTTGGTTTTTTTTGTTTTTATAATAAAAAGGAAATGAAAAATATTTTTGTATTTTTATATTTTTATAATAATAATAAGAAAATATTCACAAACGGAAAACAATAACTTCACAAGGAAGGGTCATCAAGTCACTAATCGTCAAACCGTAACGATATTGTCACAACACACCTCTCCGGCAACGGCGCCAAAATGATAACCACCATTTTAAGGTTAATCATATATCAATAATAGTATACGTATTCTGAAAGATTCAACGAAATTACTTTTATCCAAAGTAAAATATAAAATCTCCCGGGTCGTTTCCCAACGAGGCGTGAATTAAGAATCGGTCGAGTTCGTGATCGCGTTTTTGAATGATTTTAAAGATTTTTTTGATTGGGATTCTAATTCTACAATTAAAATGCAAAAACGAGTAAAGAAAAACTAAAAACGAAAGCAATTAATGATTTAAACCTTAAAACGAGAACGGGATTCAAAACCTGTTTTTTGAAAAACCAAATTCTAAAATTTTATCCCTACGAATGCAAATCTAATTTTCCTAAGTGCTAAATGATAAAAGAAAATTTAAAAAAAAAGAATTATATTTTTTTGACTTTTTAATAATTTTTTACGAATTAAAAACTGTTTTAAAAAGAAAAATTGATTAAAAATACTAAACAAATTTGGAAAATTCTGAAAAATTAAAGAAAAGTAATTTAAGTTAAACATAATGCAAGAAAAATAAATGCAGGAAAATTGGCTTATTGAATAAGCCTAAAATAAGAAAAAATGGCTTATAGCTTAAAAAGGGTGAAATGTGTATAAAAATAAACAAAGGTAGAGTAAGACCAGATGGTCCTACTGGTACCGATGGTTAATGTGTGTTTGTGGTGAGACGTGTGGGTGTGAAGGGGGAGGTCATGGGTTCGACCCCCATGGCCTCTTCTTTTTAGAAATAATATTTTTTAAAATTTTTCTTTTTGAGACTTGTAAAATAAGCCAAAGTAAACAACTTTAAAAAAGTGACATTTTGCAAAAACTTAAAATAAGCACAGAAATAAGCAAATAAGAAATGGTAGAATACTTTTTTTACACTAAGTCTATATTAAGCTAAACTGTTAAGTATTTTTAGACAATAAGCAAATTGAAAAATCAAAAATAAGTCAAAACAGATAGTAAGCTACACCTAATAAGCACCTCTAAGCACAATAAGCAAGTTAAAATAAGCAGAAGAGCAAGAAAAAATCAAATAAGCAAAATGGGCAAACACAGTTGGACAAAACAGCCACAAGGGTACTTTTGGGCTTAATTTTAAGCCCTTAAGTAGATCCTTATGGCTTAATGGGTTGTACTACTGAAAAGCCTGAACAATAAGCTCTCTAAAACAACAAAGAACAATGAGTTTGAAATAAAATTAAGCTACTAAAAAGCTTGATGAAAATAAGGATCACACTCAGTACATGCTGACTTTTTTAAATTTTGACAAGACAAAATAGCTTCTTGTAGGCTTGAATTTAAGCTAGTAAAGGACTTTTAAAAGACTAAAAGAGCTCAAACTGATAAAATAAGGACTACAAACTACTTGCACAAGAAAAATCAAGACCTAAATCCTACTTTAGCTACCATAAATTTGATTTTGAAAAATGGACTTTTACTTTGAAAAAGACACTTGACAGCTTTGAGACAAAAACTTAACCACAATTGCACACTAAACCCTGACCTATTCTACTACATATTGACACTAAATGGGAGTCTAAATCAACACTCAAAAGATGGTTTTCACAGCTAAATCAAATAAGCAATATCAAACCTGTTCTGTCACCACAGATTTCAACACCACTTAGAAAAAACTCAAAAACAAACTTTAAGACTTTGAAACCTTTTGAAAACTGATTAAAATTACTAAAATGTGCTTGTCAAAGTTCACCAAATGACCCAAATGACTTTATCACCAATTTTTACCCATGTTGGTCCTTATGCCAAACACCCCTTTTAGTTTCCTAAAATCAATTTTAAGGTTGATTTACACTGGTTTAAGCAAAGGTTTTTGAAAACAGATGATAGGTTATCAATATTAAGCAAAAATAAACAATAAGCACTAAAATTAGCAAATAAGTAAATAAGCAGCAAAAGGCAAATAAGACAGTTTTAAAGTAAAACTTAAACAAAGGACATTTAAGCAATAACCAAAGACACAAAAGCAATTAACAACAATAATAAGCAAGAATAAGCAGATTAAAACAGTAATAAGCTAATGAACAGTAAATAAGCTAAAATTCTAAAAAATGAGAAAAACTCACAAGTGTCCAAGCTTTTTGGCAAGACAATAAGCCCTCAAGCAGCTTATAAACCATTCCTATAGCTTCCCACGAAGCTCTAAACCATGGCCATCCAAGATTTACCATGCTCCATGCTCTTTGACAGATTTTTGATTTTTTTGTGATGATTTTTTTTAGATTTGAAAACAGAATTTGAAAACAAGAGTTTATATAAGCTTCCAATGAATCAAAAGCTTATACAAAAGATTAAAACAATATTTAAGAGACAAGTAATGTAAATGACAATAATTAAAGGAAACTTAAAAATTTCATTAACTTAATAAAAATTACAATACTTGAAATTTAAGTGACAGTAATTAAAATGACATGAAAAGTAAATTGCAATATTAAAATGGTACAAATTTTGTTAATACAATACTTGACTTAACAAATTCGATAAAGACAAATAGCTACAAATGTCCTATATTTATACTAAAACTATTCTAAGTCTTGGTTCTTCATGTTGTGTTTCTTCACTGAATGCAAAGAGAGCTTGTGTTTGTTGTGTAAGTAGAATCAAAAACTCAATCTCAGCCCTTTATTTTTCTTGCCCTCCAAGTCGAATGATCAAAACCCTTGATTTCATGTGTCCGATGATGTTGCTTAGGATTGCCAAGGTGGATTTGGAATGTATTGGGGTGGGGTTTAAGGTGGGAAAGTGACATGTTTTTCTGTGGTGCAGGGGAAAATACATTTGGGGAAGATAAACAGTAACCCTTGGCGGGAAAGGGTTTTAGGTTTGACTGGGTAAAGGTTGTGGGAAATGGCAAATGTGGCCCCTCAATATGTATTGTGTAATTGCAATTTCAGTCCATGTGGTGATATAATTTAGGGTCTTTGGCAGTTTTGGTCCTCCATTTTGTATTGTTTGTTTGCAAAGTTAGTCCTTGGAGGACTAACAATAGTTAAGTGGTGAAGGGTTTGGGCTTAACGCCAGTTAAGGTGTGATGGGCTTATATATTTGTTTGGTTTTGGGCTGGTTTAGGTATAAAAGGGATTTGGACCTTTTGGGATAAAGGCTTATTAAAGCCTAGTATTGATGGCTTATTGGGCCGACTTGGACTTTGTTTTTTTGGACTTTGACTTTGATTTTGACTTTGTCTTTTTCACGCTCTTCCATTCCGTGCTTGGTTTTGTCCGTTTTTGCTTGATTTTTCGTCCTTTTGTCGGATATCCATTTCCTGCACAATATAGATGAAAACATACAAATACAATGTATTTTTGGTACGTTTTGGTTATTTAGGGTCGTTTTATTAAGTAAAAGGGATGTGTAATTAAGCACATACCAAACTTTAAATCAAAACCCTCTCAACGAGAGCTCTCAATGAAAGTACCAGTTGATACGACCCTTGCGGATAGTATCGGGATAGTAGCACCACTTCAAGCGTGTGCGGGCTCCTTAAGAAGAGAGGAAGAAGATTTAGAGATTTATTAGCATAAACATATCTTTTATTAATGAAAATCATTCAGTATATATAGTTGAATAACCCTATCTTGTAAGACAAGATAAACACAAATATTTTTCTAGTCAAACATGTAATTAATGGCTTTCCTATAAAGACTTAAATACATTCCTAAACAATGACTTTATTTAAGAGATAGATTTACATGGCATAATCTTTTTGCCATGCGAGCTTAGATCGAGCCCTCTTGGATCGCCTAGGCGTAACATTAAAGCTGAGAAAAAGAGAGAAAAAAATGAGATGTTAGGAGTGTCCTTTGCAAGTGTGAGAATTATGGGGACGTATGTGTTCTTTTATAACAACTAAAACTATTCAACTGTAGAGGAACAAGAGCACATTTCCCCCTGTGAAATGTTAATTTAAGAATTAATACATTTCGATTACATTGTCAAAAAAGTTTTTTTTTCTTTTAATCCGTTCTGCTAAAACTAAAGGTGTTTAAAGGACGGGTTGACCCACTTAGCTCGATAAAGCTTATAAGGTCTGTTTAATCCGTTGAAATGGCTTATGTCTGTTGATTTCACCGAAACGATAACCCAAGATGGTTATGAAGTCGGCTAAATGTTGAATTATAATTGTTTATCGGTTATCAAGTCAACACGATAAAAAACCTGACGAATCCTAAATTATTCTGTATACTTAGTTTACTTTTGCTCTATTTTTTTAAAAGAAAATCAATTAGCAGAATATCTTTTTTTATGTCTTTTTTATATGGTTGTCTTTCTTAAAAAAAAGTTTAATGTGATGAGGTGAGTTATTTTGCATACTAGTTTCTCCCTACATACCAAGGGATAAATCTATACCATCCATTTCATTAGATTAAAAAGACAAGATTTAAGATTAAAAAAACATGGAGGGACCAAAAGTGTAAATTTACTAAAACTCACATTAACCTTCCCTCATTATTTTATAGAGTTGGCAAATCTGCCACAAATTGCAATTAATTAACCTTTTTGACATTTTGTATGGTTTTTACCTATTTTTACGTTTTTGTACGCTTTTTAAGTTTTTTACGTATTTGTATGTATTTTTACGTTTTTTACATTTTTTACATTTTTTACGTTCTTATACGTTTCATACGTTTTCGTCCGCTTTCACATGTTTTCGTACGCTTTCGCGTGTTTTTGTCTGTTTTCGCACATTTTCGCGCGTTTTTCGGTCTTTTTTTTTTTAGACGTTCTCTACGCACGTTTTCATATGTTCTCGCAACATTTTTACATTTTCGCATCGTTTCGTTTGCTTTCTACACTTTTCCTTCTGTTTCGCGCATTTCGCCCGTTTTCTTTCGTGTTTCAACAGCGTTTTTCGTCATTTTTTTTGGACATTTTCTTACGCTTTCGTCGGCATTTGCGCGTTTTCGTCGGCTTTCGAGCATTTTTGTCAGCTTTCGCGTGTTTTTGCCATCTTTCGCGCGTTTTTGTTGCATTCCGCAGCGTTTCGTTGCAGTTCCGCGTTTTTGACCGGCAGTCACGAACAGTAAAACGCGTTTGCGACGGCAATCGCGTGTTTTTCGGCCCGCATTCGCGTGTTTTTTTTTGTCGCTTCGCGCGTTTACGGCCTGGCTTTTCGCAGTTTTACGCCGGCGTCGGATGGTTTATGCCAGGCGTTCGTTGCCTATCAGCGTTTCGGCCAGCGTCCACCGCAGCGTTCGGCCAGTGTCCGCCAGCTTCGGCCAGCCCCCGCGCACTTCGGCCAGCCCCCGCGCGCTTCGGCCAGCCCCCGCGCGCTTCGGCTAGCGTTTGCGTGTTTCGGCCAGCTTTCGCGCGTTTTGGTCTTTTTTCACCCGTTTCCGTCCACTCTCGCGTGCTTTCATACGATTTCGTTTGTTTTCGTACACTCTCGTCCGTTTTCGCAGAGTTTTCAAATCGTTTTCACACTCGTTTTCTTTGTTTTCGATGTTTTCGTCTGGTTTCATTACGTTTTTCGTTCATTTTCGTTCGTGTTTCAGAACGTTTCCATTCATCTTCATATGTTTCAGTCCATTTTCTTACGTTATCATTTGTTTTTTATGTTTTTGTCCGTTTTTGCACATTTCTGTTAGTTTTCGTCTGTTTTCGCACGTTTTCATACGGTGTCTATCACTGATATTATACCAAAAACCTTAAAACCCCTAACCACTAAACCCGATACCAAAAACCCTTGACCCTAACTGTTGTCCCAGTTGTAGGATACTTCTTGTTGGATCCCACCTTAATAGATCGAATTCATTAAGCTTGTTTAAGGTTTAGTTATATTAGATAAATCTAACACAACTATAGTAGAAACTTTGTTAAGTGTATTAAAGATTATACGAAATCTAATCTTTAATATTAGAAGAATTCTTAATGAAACAGTAACACAAGATCACAATTCAACAATAAAAGCTCCAATATTATTAAGAATAATACGAATACTCTCCTAGTATTAGGGTTACAAAACCTTAAAGCTATGAGAAACACTTATCAAATCATCACATATTAAACTCAATACCCTAGGACCTCCTTTTATACACCAAGGAGTCCTAGTTGATTTACAATATATTCCTAAGACTTAGAATATTCTCTATGATCTATTCTATAAATAAGTAATACTTATCACGTAAGTAATCTTGATCTCCAAACAATCTTTATTCTTTCTTCTGGCTTAGCCTTTCCTCTGCATTTTGTAAAACTCTTTTCAGCAGTCTTAATCTTTGAGCAGTAGTAACTTATACACCAGCAACATTAACTGAGCACAAGCAGTAGTAACTACTTAGAATATTTTCTTTAATCTTCACCAGCAGTACTAACTTTACACTAGCAGTACTAACTTTATACTAGCAGTACTAACTTTACACTAGCAGTACTAATATATACTAACAGTAGTAACTGTTAACTAGCAGTACTAACTGTATACTAGCAGCACTAACTACTTTGCATATTTTTCATTTTAGTTAATGAACAACACTAACTTTAGCTTAGCAGCAGTAACACAAACCTGAGTAACAGTAACTATAAGATCATCAAGAAGTCTTTTAATCCCAACAATCCTCCCCTAAACTTGATATTTATCTCTAAAATCATCACGTTTCTCCATTAAAAGCTTCATTAATCACCAGGAGGATGCTTCCAAACACTTCATTGATTCTTAAGCTGTTGTGTATAAGAAATTTTAAGAAGCTAATATTCATTTCATTATAAATAATCAACACTGAAACTTCTTGTCAGCATAATCTTAATTGTAAGATGTTTAAGGAAGGGATATCTCTTCTCTACCAACATATAAATGTACACATGTTGCATTCTCAATGAATGAACTCCATGGGAATCATATAACTTCCAATCCAACACTTTGTAATCATCTTGATTCTTCCATACTTGATCTTCAACATGTGGTTCAAACATTATCTTCAAATCTCCATATAAAATCAATCTAGTCTATCCCTAGGTCTTGTTGATCCATATTTAATTTACCAGCTTATACAAATCTTCCAAGTCTTCCCTGCTAAAACTTTTAAGCATTTGACTAAAGACTCTCTACATTTGTGACTTTCCATCAGCTCTTATTATTTGATAATAGCTTTTCTTTCCTTCTTTGTGGATCTTCTAGTCAACAATAGTTGGAGGCTTAGTAGCTAAAGGTACAACATCAATTGCTACCTCTTCTTTATATGAAATGACTTTTATTAGACTTTGAAGATCTGATGTTTCTTTATCCTCATCCACCTTCTGCTTCTTAATACTTTCTTGTTCCAGCTCAGTTCCTGCTCTCTTTGAACTACCTTCCACCAATTCTGTTCTGAAATCAACAAATGTATTCACCCTTTTGAAAGTTCCGTCAAACATCTTCTGAATAGAATTAAAAGATTTATTCTTCAAGTCTTTGGGCTTCTTTCCTTCCATATTCTTCAGGTAAGTACACATGATTTTTTTTGTTGAGCTTGGGTTGGTAGTTTGTTCCTCTTCTGTTATGCTCTTTTTGCTGCAAAGTGCTTTCTTATTTTCTCCAAGAGTTGTACAAATAATGTAGCCTTTTCTGCATCAGAAAATTCTTTTTGCTCTTGTGCTTGCAGTCTTTGAGCTAATTCATAATCAGCCTCAATCTTAGCCTGAATATCATCCCATTCTTCAGTCAAGGAAACATTGGCTTTATCTTTCTCCCTTGCAACTCTCTCCTATTCATCAAACTCAGCTTGTAATTTTGAAGCAATTTCTTCATCAAGCCTGACTAGATCTTTCTTTGTCATAGACTTCACAGATTCTTCTACCAATATTTTGGGGTCCTTGCTTTGTTCCTGAACTTTTTGCCCTATGAATGGTTGTGAAGTAAATTGTTGTGTTGTTTGTAGATGTACACCCAGCTCAAATGACAATTCCTTTCCTTAGAGTTGGAATTGTAGCAGTTGTTGTAGTTGTAGCAGCACTAACCTTTGTACTGGCAGCACTAACTGGTACACTTGGTTCTTTTACCTTGGGTTTTACACTTATTAAAGCAACAAGTGCTTGAGCCAAAGTAACTTCATCAACAGTCAAATTCACATATTTAACAGCAACTTCTGGTTCTGCTAACACCTCATCACTAGTCAAAGTGTTCACATCAAACACATAAGGCATCACTTGATCAATTTTTAACCAGGGAAATGTCTTCATCAACCATCAAATAAGCATTTACCTCCCTACTTGGATGTATCCTCACCCAATTCTTCAATCTCAAGGGTATATGTCCAGAGAACTTCTTAGGAAGATATTCATGCAGATTGAAAGACCAAGAAGATAAAGTGTTTGGAAGAATCCTCTCATAGAACAAGGTTTAATTCAAGAAACTTGATGATTTGGAGGTAAATCACAAGTTTAGGGGAGGATTGTTGGGAATTAAATGTGTTCATACTTAGTACTGCCAAGTCAAGAGTTAGTACTGCTCAAGTTACAACTGCCAGTATTAACTAGTTAGTACTGCTAGAAGAAAGTTAGTACTGCCAGTACTAACTTAATACTGCTGAAGGACTTAAGACTGCTGCATGAAGATTAAAGACTGCTAAAGAGATAAAGACGTGTCAAGAGATTTGTATTGACTTATTCAGAGTATATTCTATATAGTTAGAAAGATACGTATAAGTTTAACATTATAGAAGATTTGTAGTTATCTTGTAAAGGACTCCTTAGTGTATAAAAGGAGATCCTAGGTTATGGTTTTGAATGTACAATAGAGATATAAGTTTTGATACATAGCTTCAAGGTTGTAAACCCTAGTACTACACAGAGTACTCGTATTATTCATAATAATAATATTGGAGCTTTTCAGTTATATCATTGTTCTTAAAGTTTACTGTTTCATTAATATTCTTCTAAGTATTAAAGAGTAGATTCCGCATACTCTTTAGTATTCACAAAGTTTCAACCATAGTTGTTTTGGATTTATCCAAAGTAACTTAATCTTTACAAGCTAAGGAATAGATCTTAAGTTGGGATCAACAAGTGGTATCAGAGCTTGTGTTCTGAAACTTTGATCTAGAAGAAACTAACAAGAAGAACTCTTTACTCACAAGGAAGAGATGGATCTAGAAACTGCTCAAATCACTACTACTGCAAAGTTGCCCACTCTCAAACAGGGTAAATATGATATGTGGAGGCTAAGGATTGAGCAATACTTTCAAGTACAAGACTATGCTCTATGAGATGTTAGAGAATGGAAACTCATTCAAACCTGCAGCTAAAACAATAACAAATGTTGATGGTACCTCAACTACACTAATACCAGGTCCTGTAACTACTAAAGAAAAGGTTCAAAAGAAGAATGATATGAAGGCAAGAAGTATGTTACTGATGTCCCTTCCTAATGAACATCTAATGACCTTTAATCAATACAAAGATGCTAAGACTTTGTTTGCTGCTATATAAACAAGATTTGGTGGTAATGAAGCCACAAAAAAGACTCAAAAGACTCTCCTGAAGCAAATGTATGAGAACTTTAGTACTCCAAGCACAAAGTCTCTTGACTCTATTTTTACCAGGCTTCAGAAGATTGTAAGTCAGCGGCTATCTTGGGTGAAAATATTTCACAAGAAGATAGACGCAGCAAACTTTTATCGATCTCGGATTATTATTCTTACTATAGGCTTTCTTTAGAAGGCTGCAACATCGGCTGTGAGCCGGCAAGATGCAGCAAACTTTTATCAGCCCACAGTTTATAATTATTATTACCACATTTTTTTTCTTTTTTTTTCATTTCACTTTATATTACCACGATATAGAGAAAATTTCGTTTTAGAAAATTTAAGTATAAATTTGAAGTAAAATTATTGATATCGATTATACTTCAAAAATTGTTGATTTAAGTTTAATTTTCAAAAATAGCACGTATTATTAGTCCGGTTAGGAGCTTATGGGAGAAAAAAAATAAATTACACACATGATCTTGTAAGATTTCCAAATAATCCTTGTTTAGCATCCAACTCATAATTAACTCTATTATTTTTCGTTCTTCGCGAAGATTCGCGAATGCTTAGTCTAAAAGTTAAGGAACAAGCTATAGCTCAACACGCTCGATCGAGTCAAAATTTATTCTTATTCTACCCAGCAGAAAAGTCAAAATTGTGACAAAAACATTTATTTTATTTTTGAAATTTTTTTAAAAATGATTGTAACCTTAAAAACTAGCCTTTTTGTATATATAAATTATAATAAATATAATAAATATATAAGGATAATTTCAAGATTATAATTCAATTATAATATAGTATAGTAAGAATTCCAAGAGATTTGAGAAATTTACTTTTGACCAAAGGAAAAATCAAAAATCCCCCGGGTCGTTCTCCTAACGAGGTGCGAATTGAAAATCGGATTACATTTGTGATCGCGTGTTTGAATGGTTAAGGGTTTTTAGTTTTGGAAACTAATTCCACAATTAAAATGCAAAAACGAGTAAGGGAAACCTAAAAACGAAAGCTAAAAGCGATTTAAACTTAAAAACGAGAACGGGATCAAATCCCGTTCATTAAAAAAATGAATTTTTACAAAAATAACCCTACGAGTGCAAAATTAATTTTACTAAGTGAAATATGATAAAAGAAAATTTTATAAAAAATATATTTTTTTGACTTTTATTTAATTTTTAAAGAATTAAAACAGATTTTAAAAGAAAATTTGATTAAAAATAGTAAACTTAAGTGGAAAATTCTGAAAAAATAAGGAAAAGTAGCTTGAAGGATGCTGGTTCTATGATAAATAAAAGCTGGAAAAGTGGCTTATCTAATAAGCCATAAATAAGCTAAACGGGGCTTATGGCTTATAATGGAAAAACAAGGTTAAATCAATAAAGTGTGCAAAGGATTTCAGAAAAGACCCAAGGGCGCTGTTTGTAGTAGAGAGTGTGTGTGGGACGTTTGCTTGTTAAAGGGGAGGTCATGGGTTCGAATCCTTGGCCTCCCTTTTTGATAAAAATATTTCTTTTTTATCTTTTTTTTAAAAAAAAACTTATAAACCTAACAAAAATAAGCAAAATTAAAAAAGGCAAATTTTTAGAAACTCAAAAATAAGCAGAGATATTGGTATATCAGTGCTTGGTTATAGAGGAAGTAGATGGTTGAGCCTAGACTATAACCTAGGGGTCCTTCATGTAGATGCATTTAGGGCTTAAGTGTTTAATGCTATAACTGCTATGCTTCCCCTCTATTTTTGCATAGCTTATATATCTCATATTTTGCTAAGTTTTCATTTTAGTTATTTTGTCTTCCATTATCTGATATGATATGTATTACTTTTTTGTATTTTAGCTATGTTTTTCTCCACCGTAAGATGTCTCGTTGGGGTACCGTCTTGACCCAAACTGGACTTAAGCTTATAAGGAGCCTTTGTAGAACCGAAGGAGATAAGTAGTTGGATCGTTTGTTAATTTCGGCGTAATAGGGCTGGACTCGCGGAGTTGGGTGATTCTGCTGGAGGCGACTAAGTGTCAAACCCAAACGAGGCCCTGCATATAGTTTACCCCGTCATGTTGTTATTCGGAATTATTTCTTTCGGATATTTCGTATTTTGGGAATTGTTGCGAGACTTTCGTTCCTTTATGTCGTTTTGATTTTATTTTGATATAAGTAAGTAGTTATGTAATGGAGCATCCTTTATGTGTTAAGTTAGAGTGGTTTAAGATGTGCAATGTGGTATATGTGCTTATATGTGAATTATGATTGATATGGGTAATCTTGGAAGTAAGTACACGTGTGAAAGGAGGCACTTATAATTATGGTGGCCAACATAATTATAAAGGCATCACACACGTAGACTTGTGACCATGATTGCATTTATTTGTGTTTGGTTGTAAGATGGTAGTGTAATATGTTTTTTTTTATTGATATGTGTATTCATGATAAGGATGGTGGTATGGGTAGAGAATTTTTCTCTTACCCTAATTAGAGGACATGTTAAGCTGAGTTGTATAGATAGTAAGTTTCCCTGCTATCTAGTATTTACGGATACCTAGTATTGATATTATAGAGGTTGCTTGTTTGCTCGGTTGTTTGTTTAGATTTCCTAAGTCTAAGCTTAGCATCCTTTCATCGTACTTTGTTAGTAAGGATACCTGATTTTCCTATTCGACGTCTCGATGTATATTGGTTGTTTAGAATCTGCTTTTTCAGACATAGCCGCGTTTCGTTAGTACTTTCATTGCATTGATTACTCGTATGAGTATCAAAATTTTCTTTTAAGCACTAATTGTTCCTAATCTTATTAGTGGGGTATCATTACTCCCTTATGTGTCTTACCCTTGGTTTTCGTAACCCGTTGGCGACGTGTTAGTATCGATGCTTTTAGGTTTGCTCTGTTGATCGTTATTTTGGATAAGACCTTACGTTTTCTTTTGGGTACGTAACGTCTCGCATGAGTTTTATTGTACGAGTTTGTTTGATTTTGTTTTGAGTATATGGTTCCTGGTATTTTCTTTCGTTTTCAAACAATAGAATTGTGTTAGAGTCTGTACGGTGTTTTACGATCCCTGTTGGTATTATGGTGTCATTTGTTTGAGTAACATATTTCATAATTGATGTCTAATTATAAAAACTCTTTGAAAGTATTGTGTTAGTGTTTGAGAAAAACTGAGTTTAAAATTATCTTTGTAAATAGAATATGTTTAAATGGTCTATACAAATAGGATATGAAAATTTTTAAGTGGTTTAATAAATTTTATTTTAATATAAAAAGCTGGTTTAAAGTGATTCATAGTGGTAAGGTATGATATACCATTAGATAACCATCTCTAGATTTTTTTATGACAACCAGAATGAATTTTATAAAGATTAAATTTAAGACAATTTTATTTATTATTTAAAATGATTTTTATACTTAAATTTCTTAATTTAAATTTATTTTTATAAAAACATTATTTAATTTGGTCTTTCGAGTAAAGTCGATAATTGGTATAAGAATTTCCATGTTTCGTATTGATATTTTTTTTTGTGTTCATTTGTCGTGGTACGTCTGTTGATTTCTTTCGTTGCATTTTCGCTCGGTGCATATACGTATCCTTTCTTTCAAAGGATTCTTATGTCATTTGATCCACGTTATTATGGGCATATGTGGAATCTCCTATATGCATTCTAGCCTTTGACTCGATATTCGTTTGTTATCCTATTCGATTGTTCGTAACCCTTAGAGTTCGTTGATACCATTGAGTCGTGGAAGCTTTGATGTCATTGTAGGAATGGACTGGTTGTCCAAAAGGAAGTTTGTGATAGTATGTCATGAGAAGGTGGTTAGGATACCGTTGGAAGGTGATGAGATACTTCAGGTTCATGGTGAACGTACTCAAGGAGTCGTGAAAACCTTAATGAACACAAAGGTAGGTGAATCAAAATTGAGTGATATTTCTGTCGTATGAGATTTTATTGATGTGTTTCCGGAAGACTTGTCAATGACCAACGCAACAACAAGTTAAGTTCCACATAGATTTGGTTCATGGAGTGACGCCAGTCATGAAGTCTCTATATCGTCTAGCACCCTCAGAAATGCAAGAATTGTCTAAACAACTTCAAGAGTTGCAAGATGAAAGTTTCATACGACCTAGTCATTTTCCGTGGGGAGCACCAGTGTCGTTTGTTAAGAAGAGGAGCATGGAGTTCATTTGAAGTTAGTGTTGGAATTACTGAGGAAGGAGAAGTTGTATGCTAAGTTTACTAAGAGTGAGGTAGTGAAGAATTGGGAAGTACCTACGACACCATCCGAGATATGATTATTCTTAGGATTGGCAGGTTACCTACCTACGTTTCATCGCAAAATTTTCTAAGATTGTTAATCCCCTTACTTCCCTAACTTAGAGGAATCAGAAGTATGAGTGGGACGCAGAACTAAAAGAGGCTTTCTAGACTTTGAAGAATGATTTATGTGACGCTTCGATTAATCGAATGTAGTGGTTGATGCATTAAGTAGAAAGGGTGAGTGAAACTAAGACGAATAAGGGAAATGTCCATGACTATCCAGTCAGATGTTAAGGACAAGATATTGGCTACTCCAAGTGAGACGTCCAATGTAGAGAATGCGCCAGCAGAAATGCTGCATGACCTGGACCAACAAATGGAAAAGAGAGCAGATGATGGTTGTACTTTGTGGATTAAATTATATAGTAAGTATGAGTATGAAATTCGTACTCAGTAGGGCAAATGTGGTGATTGATGCGTTAAGAAGGAAGGAACGAGTGAAACCTAGACATGTTCGAGAGATGGCTATGACCATTCAGTATGGAGTAAGAGGAATAATATTGGCAGCCCAAAGTGAGGCGTTCAAGCAAGAGAACGTACTCGCAAAAAGGCTTCATGGGTTAGATTAACATATGGAAAAGAAGTTAGGTCGAGGAGTTTGTACTTAATGGAATCGTTAAATAAACCCATTAACACATTCCCAACTTCATTAAATCTCCACACTCGAATAAATTGTCGTGCCGGTACGCGCTGCTTGACGATTTTTTTTGCTAAATGCGGGAAAGCTTCCGGGAAAGAACTGGAAACCTCAAAAACCACTTTAAAAAAACGAATCAAAAGTGATTCATTTACGAACTCAAAACTTCATCAAACTCCTGGTTAAACCGAAACCGCTTTTACGCAAAATAGTCAACAGAAGTCAACTTTTCAGCTTTCATCAGGAAAACTAACAAGATCGAAAGACTTCAAAATACAAAACTATAATATTTCATAATACGTAACCCTAGAAATATTACCTGTTAGGATTAATGTTTTCTTAACTTAGTACCGAAAGTACAAATAGTTAGTACTCACAGTTACTGTTAGTTAGTTAGTACCGTTAGTAGAAAGTTAGTTAGTACCGTTGAGAAGATATTTAAAAGATATTTAAAAGATATTTATGAGATATTTTAGAAAAAGATATGTAAGCCTTTTAGGGTTATCCTTTATATATAAAAGGATCACCTTTGGCATAGTAAACAAAATAGACGATAAGAGAGGAACACAGACAAATACACAAGCTTAGCAAATCATATACAATATCATAGTTAGCAATCTGTAATCCTCAAGAACACATTAATAAAGTTGTTATTCAGTTGTTCATTGTTCTTCTTAGTACATGTGTTAAGATTCCGCATTAACACATAGTATTCATAGTCATTGTTTCTACATAGTCATTTGTATTTATACATTCTGGCTATCATCCTTATAGGCTGCAAAGATCCATTAAGTTAACAGGACAATCAGCAAGCAACATCAAAACGACATAGTTTCCTTCCATCTATAGTATATCTTACATTATATATAACATGATAAATAAATGACACCTCATGCAACTTAAATGTCACATAATCACCAAAGAATGCCACCTCACCCAGAATTAATGCCACATCATCTTTAAAGAAATCCCAGTCAACACAATTTTAAACCGACTCACAAACAACTCTTACAATCTACCCTACCTTCGTCCGGTCCCACTGGGTCTTAATTTCTTCCTATTATGTGTCTTCCTATCCAAAGCGGTAAAAATTGTCAACCTGAATACATTTCGAGCTCACGGAGCATACTAACTACATCGCACGCCACATCCTAATAAGGAAGTGGGTATCCACTCTATCACGAACAATCAATCGCAACGCACTCACACACGGACAATCTGCGCTCTCAATAACAGGAACAACACAAAATACTGCTATCCACGTAGACCGAATAAAATTTCCTTCACTAATATGAAACGGTTTAAATACAAATCACCTAGTAACTAGAATGATCCGCCATAACCACCATTACAAAAAAGAACTTTCCTAATCATAACCGACACTAACCGATACTATCCAGTTTAGTGATATACACAAGACTGCTAATCCAAACCTCATATATCCTATGTACCTCCTCTGGGCTCATGCCCTCTCCTCATACTGTCAACACAACCTTAGCCAACTCTAATCGTGCACGTCTCTTCCCACTATCTATAACCGTAGATCCTGTTCTCCAGCCCTGCACACACAGATGTCATATGACCACAAAGCCTTCTCGTCTCTAGGCATCTGTCTGACCTGTCCATGCATCAAGGGCTAACACTGGCCTCCATATCGCTTTGAATGTCACTACGACCCTCTCCTGCTCGTACTCCAAACTCCTAAACCGGTACCTCTAGGAGAAAATCTCATCCCTAATCGCCCCTGACCTAGTGAATAATATCGCCTATCTCCTATCGTACGTAACAAGCAGTGACATAACTCCTCCAAACGAACTGCATGATCACAAATCATTCCCCCTGCAGCCCCGTCGACTTTGAGCCCCAACTCAGTCAGAAAATCTCTCAGTCTCAACTTTAGCGGGTATCTACAATGGATGGAACAGTCAAAGGTAAATAATAGCGATAATGGGTGATGGAACATCAATGTGATGAGAAATGGGAAGTGAACCAATGTCCCACTCGGGTGAATGTGTCGTACTGGTGGTGCTAGGGTGGGTAAGCAAGGAATATCAAGAGAGAGAAATCATGCTTAACCGTCCTCCAGTTCAGTCCATATTAAGTGTGGGCCTGTCTAAAGCTACACGCTCTCAGGTCTACGTCAAGACTCTATGCCGATCCAAACCCTTCCGTCCTCAAACGTACTGTAATCATCACCCTCCTCTAATTCTAACTCTCGAGTGCTCAATGCTCCATAACCAAGTCCAAAAGGCCTCACTTCTCATCCACCATCTTCCCAACAAAACGTAGCGAAAACCAGAGCTGCCAGCGGCTGACCCCCCGCTACAGCCTCCTCATCTTTCACTAACCCAGTCCATCACTCTCTACACTATGACCCCGTCGTCTATACTACGACATTTAATCATCCCTACCATGTCTCTCAACACTTCAAAAACCATAACCCTCATCATCCATACCAGGGGCCCTGACCCTCACAGTAAGACCCTCAGTTCGCCCGCAGTAAAGAAGTAAAAGGAAAGAAAAAAAATAAAGTAAGTAAAAAGGTGAAAAAATAGATGGGATAGGACAGAAAATAATCACATTATGGGGTGAGGGGGAGCTGGTGATGTGGTATGGGGGGGGGGGGGGTGGGGATAAAAAGATAAGAGATAAAAAGCTAAAAGGTTAAGAATAAAAAGGGGGAAGAAAAAAACACCACTTCGGGGGAAATACGTCATAATGCCGTTCGAACCCGCTCCAAACCTCAAACCGCGCGCAATACTTTTTGCAATGAATTACTACCCCACCAAATACTGCACACTCCTCAGCCCCCTCCGCGCGAGGTAACCGCCCTTTACTCGGAGTTCCATTGCCTCTCCACCGATGTAGCCCTGTCTTTGGCCCCCCACGGACAAATGAAGTGAGGCAGGCAGGCCCCGCCCGCCAGGGCCCCTGCTACAACCCCTAGCCTCAAGTTTACATCCCCCACCCCTCACACCCCCTAGTGTTACCTGCCCCAACCTCCCTCAACCCACCATCCCGACGCTCACACCTGTTAAACCTGGTGTCCCTTACTAAAGCCCAGCCCCTCGCAACCCGCGCTCTACACCGAGCGCTGCCCCGAATCAGTCGCTCTTGTTCAAAACATCCGTGAAGACAACTCCCCACCCCTTCCAGCACCGATCCCGACCAACTGTATGAAATGAGAAAGCCACAAAGGAGTCCCCCAAGCTACCGTCTCCATACCTACTGACAGACTAAGACCATCGATACACCTCCCCCACCGAAGCCCATCCCCGCAGACCACACTCCCTAGTACGTGGTCGACAAAGATGTGGGCCCGCCATCCAAATCGAAATAACCTAGTCGGTCGTTGCACCACTCTTCCCCACTCATCCTCACGTTAAGCCAATTCTACTTTCACCGCTAGCACTACCCTCCGCCTCTCGCATGACCTCACATGCCCCTCCATTACTACGCCCATCCTTTCTCAACTAACCAACCTATGATTACACTGCATTACCCTCTTCCATATCCTATCGCCCCGTGTCTCCAATGGCCCTGCAACTACCCACCCAACCAACACCTTATCCTCCCCCCGTCCACTCTAACCACCGTCCACCCACTCTTGGACGGGGCTTCCCCTCCCTTCATCCCAAGCCCTCCAAAGCCCCCGCCCTCCTAAGACCAGCGCACTCCCCTGATGGACGACCCCCCCCTGAGTCCCACTAACGCACTTCTTGCGTATCGATGCTCACCACCCACATTTGTACAGGCCGTCCTCGGCCCCTTTTGTACTCTACCAGGGGAGTCTCCCCCTTCCATTTGGAAAACTGGTCCGAATTTCAACCTCTCTCGCTCCCACAGCCACCAGCCCCGTCGCCCCCATACAACCTCATCCCACTCTTCCCAGCCTGCAAACCCCATTACTCAGTCCTCACGGTATCGACCTTCCCTGGCCACTCCCCTCGCAGACGCCAAACCTCGCCCCTGCCTCTACCTGAGGACCCCTAAGCCCCCTGAACAAGACTGCTCCCATCCCCGCCGGGCATACTCCGACATACCACACTAAGCCTCTCTACACTTATACTCCTCCAACCTTTCCAAAAACCCCAACTCCCCCACTTTTTAGGTCCACGCTAAGCTCACAATTTACCCACGCCCCTCTTATGAAACCATACGGGACGTGCACCGTACCCCCTGCTCTCAATCTTCCACTCAAACACCTCCCACTGTCACCTACCTAGACCGCCCCATAACTCGTCCTAATTCCTCGATCCCCACCCGGCTTACCCACACCCCAAATCCCTACGCCCCCTTGATAACCCCCCGACCACCAACGCCACAACCAATCCTAACCGTAATGACCGCCTGGATCCACTCCTTCTGCAGTATGACCCCTCGGTCCAGCTACGAGCCTCACCTCCCACTGTGAGTAATCCAAACTCTCCTCTATCTCCTCAATCCTCCTCATCATCAATTCTCCTCACTATCCTCTACTTAACTCAAAGTATCAGATAACGCAATCCGTGAAAGACGGACTGTGGATGACACATGATGCGAACGTCTCGTAAGAGACCAAAACCACTTACGGAGCTGACTCAGACATCGCCGCCACCTCTCGCCATACTGGCAACGAGGCCCGAAGATTTGACCCCCCCCCCCCAAATCGCATGAGAACGCGCACACTCCAAACGTGGCTTCTAGCGGAGAATGGTGGAAACCAAAACGGTGGTGGTACTCTCAATAGCGATATAGGTGGTGCTATCGCGAGGGACTCAGGTGTCCTCAGTATTAAAGGTCCTGGAAAGGCACCGGACTCCAGTGTCTGGTCCATCCCAGATATGCTGCCTAATAACCTCATAGGATCTTAGGAAGTTGCACTCGCGCTCGAGAGCTCTGATCAGTATCGGCGAGCCTGGTGGAACTCTTCGGTTCAACAAAAACACTGGGGTAGACATACCTTGAAAACAAGATAAAAGGGTATAAGTATAAAATATTTTTATCCAAATTATCAGCATCATTATTGCTTACATATACAAATCATCATAGTGTTTGAAATTAGACGTCCGTAACCGTATGTATATGTATGTATATATATGTAATTAATAATTATATATATATAAGATAATATATATATAATATATATATATATATATGATAATAGATTAATATATATGTATGTAAATATATGTACAAAGAATATACCCTACAATATATTCATATTATATATACATATATACTATATATATATATGTATATATAGATATATATATTATATATATATATATATACACATACAATATACATACATAGTACATACATATACATAACATAAACATACATACATATATCATACATAATACATACATCTACATGACATATACATATAACATACTATACATATACATACATGATACATACATCTTACATACATATACATACATATACATACAGATACTATATATATATATCATACATATATAAATACATACCTATATATGATACGATACACTAATACATACATAATATACATATATATAATAGTATACATATATACATATAATAGTACATAGATACATACATATTATCAACATATATATATATATACATAATATATAAACAGATATATATATAACATAATATAAAATATATATATAGAATATATATATATATTATATATAATATATATAAATAATATATATATATATATATATATACGGAATAATGCAAACAACGATTATATCACCGACCCACATACATATATATACATACCATATAAATCATACATATATAATACATATATAGTATACAATACATATCTATATATATATATGTATATATATTATATTAGATAATAATATGTAATATAGTTATATATATATAGGTATACATTATATATACAAATGTAACAACATAACACATACATAAACATATATATACAGATACATATACATATATATATATATACAACATATATAAATACATACATATATATATATACACACATATACAATATAATGATACATATATATATAATATATATATATATAGATATATATAATATATATATAATACTATACAGATATACATACATATAATATACATAATAACATACATATAGTATACATATATAATAGATACATATATATACATATATACTATATATATATATATTATATATATATAATAGTATATATATATCTCACTATATATATTAAATATAACGGGAAGAATGCAAACAACGATTAATCACCGACCAGGTTTGATACCGAACAGGCATAACTGGTCAACACATAAAACACATAATCCACCAAATCACATTTCGCCAATCACGGTCGCGTACTTGCACTATTATCCTGAAAATTTCTCAGCAAGGTCTGTGGTGACACAGGATGGCGAACTCTCGTAAAACCAAAACCTCTTACAGAGCGTGGACCTCAGACATAGCCGCCCACCCACCATCGGCCATAGTACGAGGCAATGAGGCCCGGATGACATCGAGCATTGGAACGCGCCATCCATACGGCGGTTCTTGCAAGAATGAAACCGAAAATGGTGGGGTACTCTCAGAATAGCGATATACGGGTGGGTGCAAATAGCGAGGGTGAAACAGAGTTCTCATATTTTCATTAGAGGGGGTCCTGAAATGCTCGGACTCAATCTGTCCCATCCAAATAAGCCCTGCCTAATAGCCTCATAGGGATCCTTAGGAAGTGGCACTCGGGCGCTCGAGAGCTCTAAGCTTCGTCAGCCTGGGTGGAACTCTTCGGGTCAACAAACACTGGGGTAGACATCCTGTGATAACAAGATAAAAGGGTATAAGTATAAAATATTTTTATCCAAATTATCAGCATCATTATTGCTTACATATACAAATCATCATAACGTTTGAAATTAGACGTCCGTAACCGTATATATACATACATACATACGAAATAATATATATAAGTAAAATATAGTATATATATATATATATAATATATGATATATAGAATATATATAGCATATATATATATAGATATATACTTATCAATATACACACACAGAAAGATATATAATACATACAACATATAATACATTATATATAAAAATATATACAGAGATATATAATATTATAGAATATTATATAGATATATATGTTAAATATATACATATAACATATATATATACACCATATATATATATATAGTATAAATAAAATTTAAATATAGTATTTAAGATAATATAATATACATAAATTATAGACGAAAAAGCCAACACGGAGACTCACCGACCATTTATATCGAACCAGCCATAACTGTCAACACCTTAAAACCCATAATCCATCAATCACGTTCCAAATCAAAGTCGCTACTCTGCGACTATCCATAAAATTTCGCAAGCAACACGTACTACACTAAGGCAAAAGCATGGCTAACATCAACATCAATCATCTCACCCCCGACGATTTTTTACTTACGAACTCTCTAGCCATTCAACAACACGACTACTACAAGGCACATGACAATCCTAAAAGCAGACACAATCTCAAATCCTCAACACTCGCTAATGTTCTTAGTAACTTTACATCCTATCATTTTCCGGTGTCACATTACTCACACAACCCCTCCCATCAAACAGAACTTTAGAAAACTAACCCCATCAGCTCATATCCTGCTAATTATAGCAAGTTATTCAGGATATGCGTAATTAGGAATAAATACCAGGAACTGCTCAATTATTTAACTTTCGCCATGTTCGAGGTTTTCCTAAACATAAACTTCACTTTCGGTTATAGGTTGCCTGCTTTTTATTTTATAAAAACCCATTCTCTATATTAACCTTGGCTCTGATAACCAATCTGTCACACCCGCTCAGTGCTGAGAACACAATACGGACGATACCAGTCATCGCAACAGATACATATCATTACCCTTTACAAATTTACATTTATAAAACATAGTTTCAAAAATTTTTTGTACAATTAAGAACTTGAACAAATAAAATAAAAATAACATCTACGACCAGTCCCCTTGTTAATCCTTGCTCTTCCAATACAATCTATCACATACCTTTCATTTGACACAAGATATAAAAGACAGTACCACAATTAACAGAGGATAACCTGAAATGATACCTGAAAACGTCAACAATAAGTTGCGTAGCTCGTAGATTGACCTAAACCCATAAGCTATGCCAATATTTTAATAGTGAACAATAGTGCTATATGACAGTGAATATATGCAAACAACTTTAGCATAACTGCTAATCAATAACCATATGTCACTTACGTACCTAAAGGGCCTACCAGCTGGAGCACTAAAATTAGGGCAGGACCACACACAAACCCTGGGTAGGCGTACCCATCTATTCTAAAAATCACACAAATACTGGGTAGGCATACCCATATGCTCTAATAAATCATACAACACATAATATTCACATAGCAGCCATAAGCACATAACTTGTCCCAAAAACAAAACCACATTTTGCACAGACCAATTCAAAACATTTTAAAACACATTTGAGTATCATTTTCCCAAATGGAAAAATAGTAAAAAGTGGGGCTACAAGAGCTCACCTCAATTAGCAATCAAAAGCAACCGCACAATCTTAAAAGGCAAAGCACAATCAATCTCTACGCAACGCAACAATGTACCTAGGCAACAGACTAATAACTCCACTATAACAATACTCCTACAAGAATATCTATTGTACAAGTCTTCACTTGACTCTCCAAAATCTTATTTCCATCAAAATCCATTTCCAAATTATATCATTCCAAAGTCGATAATCCTTCAAAAACCGTTAACGCATTACAAAACCGTAGTCATTATTAACCAAAGACTTTATCTCGTATCAAAACTTTAACCTCATATTATGGTTGTGTGGAGTTTACGGCAAAACCGACTCAAAAACACTCGGAGCGAAAAGTGCGACATCACACAATACACTTAAGACAACCTCAAACCGTGAACTATAACAACCTGACCAAAATACTTCTTCAAAAACTGACGTGAAAAGGGGACGACAGAGCTCAAAAAGCCAAAGATAAATAATCCCAGACAATTCCATATCGATACGATATATATATATATATATAAGATAATATATGATATATATTATCTATTTATCAGTATATATAGTATTATATATATACAATATAATAGTATAGTATAGTATATTGTAAATACATATGTACACGAATACTTGATAATTTAAATAAAATAATAATATTTTATTATTATATTCGCCTTATTATCGGGCTAATGAACGGTATAATCTTTTTCTTTCTCATTAAAGATTCCAATGGCGTTTATTCGAGACAACTAAAATCGTCCCATAAAACTTCTACTTTACTTCCCCAATTGAAAATCGACATAAAAAACGATATAAATATTTAAATAGAACAAAGTTCAAGAATTTACATCTGACATATCGTAATTAAATTTCCATGTAAACTCAACTAAATATATTATTTAAATCTTAAATTTTTATCCCCTTTAGCAAAATCTCTAAGTATAATTTTTTTTCAAAAATCCGGCATGACCCGTACGTCTTTACGACTTTCTCCAAGGTCTTAAACCTTATCCAAAACACTTTTTTTACAAAACCGACTTTTTCCGCTAACACGTTTTATTAAACCGTAGCAAAACAATCCTTTTACATTCAATAATTCCAACAAAATCCCTCTAAATCCAACACAAGTCCTTTAGTCCGTTTATAAAGTCCACAAACTCATTTACGTTACTCCGGTCCAAATGAGCCTTATTATGGCCTTAATACTTAGTGCACCGATAACGAAACTTATTTCAGTACTTCATTTTATAACCACAAAATAACAACATTATAAACCCAATGAGGCCTTAGTCCCTGATCAATAGGCTTATAAGCCGATAACCCAACAATAAGCCATAAGCTTTTAGTATAAGTCGAAAACCAATAAGCTATAAGCTTATAAAATAATAAGCCAAAAACCAATAAGCTATAAGCTTATTAAATAATAAGCCAAAAACCAATAAGCTATAAGCTTATAAAATAAGCCGAAAATCATAAGCTTAAAATAAGCCAAACCCAATAACCAAGAAAAACCAAACCCATTATTTTAATCCATTAACCAAATCAAATATCCAAATCCATTAACCAAGTCCAATAAGCAAACCAAGTGGGTCAAGCCCACCTTGGCGCCGAACCACACAACCAAACGAACTCTTACTTAGGCCAAGCCCAAGCCGAAAACATACATACCCAAATAAGCTATAACCTAACTTATTAAATAATCAAATCATTAAAATAAGCCCTTTTTACGCATTTTCATAAAATGAAAAATTACCACAACAACCATTTTATTTAAACTCAAAAACCTTTTCTTTTCCTCTTTTTTTGTCGTCGAACAAACACCCCTTTTTACACTTTCGCTTTCAAGTTTTGACCTTTTTGACGATCAACTTGTACAACTAGTGTATTAACACCATTATAACCACAAAAGTATAACTTTTAACAAATTTTAGAAAACTTACAAGTTTGGATGACCTTGGTTCGGTTTTGACGCGAAAGGAACAAATTTGTACACCTTTTATATAACCCGCGTCTACTAACTATCAACCCACTAACTATTCTTAACCCGTGTTCTTGTGAAAATCTTCAAAATCTTTGTTTTCCCCTTCCTTGTGGTTCGTCCGATTTGTAGAGAGAGAGAATAAGAGATAGAAATTTTTTTGTTATTTTGAAAATGAGAGAATGATGAAAAATTTGTTAAGGTGGAGGAATATATGTGTACCAAGGGAACATACTAGCAAGTTTTAGCCTTTTTGTCCCTCCTTATCCACCTAGGCGTCCAAGTATCATAGGAGAGTCTCGGGTCTTCCTTTTTGCATCGGGATCACTTAAAACCTAAATTTTCATCTATTTAAAACGTCAACCAAACTTAGTTATCATTTCCATTGCGTTTAAAATCATTTTTCCATAAACCTAGGTTATTCATACGACACCTATCACATTAAATTGCTACAAAAAATCCATTTAGAGCCGTTATCGGCCGACTCATGAATTTTTGACAAAACTTAACCGAACCTTGCTCATCCATTTAAAAACACTTCAAATTCACAAAATATTGCCTAGACAACATTTATTCAATTTAAAAACACTTCAAACTCAACTGTTACTGTCTTTTACCGAATTTCACGAAAACAACCGTTTTTCTGATAACTTTCAAATCTCACACTCACGATTTACGTTTTAAACCACGTTATTATATCATTATTAATTTATTAAATACATAAACCCATTAACACATTCCCAACATCATAAAATCTCCACACTCGAATAAACTGGCGTGCCGGTACGCGCTGCGTGATGATTTTTCGCTAAACGCGGGAAAACATCCCGGAAAGCACTGAAAACCTCAAAACCACTCTAAAACAGAAAAACGAATCAAAAGCGATTCATTTACAAACTCAAAACTTCATCAAACTCCAGGTTAAACCGAAACCGTTTTACGCAAAAATAGTCAACAGAAGTCAACTTTTCAGCTTTCATCAGGAAAACTGACAAGATCAAAAGACTTCAAAATACAAAACTATAATATTTTATAATACTTAACCCTGGAAATATTACCGGTTATCACAGTCTCACCCCTTTAAAGGAATTTTGCCCTAAAATTCAACTCAATTCATCAATCCACAACACTGACAAGAAATTCCATTCCTCAAAGGTTCACATTAATCACTAGGATTTAGTCTTATCAATGAGGTTTCTTAAGATCCCTCTAAAACTAAGTCTTTCCACAGTCCAAACTTTACACTTTCTCACGGTCAATCCATACCCGATCTTAAAATTACAATAGCCTCTCAAGCCATCTCTTATTCAGAATTTCTCAAACTTAGGTCTCTCTGTCTTAGTCGGGTGTCAAGATACGATCCCGTCTTTGACATGACGACAATTCTATCAAAATTGGCATTGCCAAATCTTTCCAGTTATTTAACCAACAGGACTAACCCTACGGGGTATACGTCCTACTCACTATGACTCACAATCTACTTACCCAAAATCCCTAAGTAAACCTTACTTGGTCAAACAATCCCGGCTCTACCCTTCTAGGAAAGCCGTTCTAAAATCTAAACCACATCATTCCACGCTTTAAACTTTTCCAAATCAATCCTACTCAACGGGTGTCTTAAATCTCGCTTCACCTAGGTAGGTCAAGATACCTCCCAAAAGCTTACACAATCTAAAGTATAACCAGGTTCCTCAATTGGTCATCACACTCTTTCCAATACTCCCCGTGACCATTCACGGTCTAATACCTTCCTATTAGATCTCCTAACAAGATGGTAAAAATGATTAGGCCGAATACATTTCGAGCCCACAGAATATACTAACTACATCGTACGCCATATCCTAATAAGGAAGTGGGTATCTGCTATATCACGAGAAACCAAACGCAACGCACTCTCACATGGGCAAAACTACGCTCTCAGACTAATCATGAAACAACACAAAATACCGCTATCCACGCACATCAAATAAAATTTTCCTTCACTAATATGAATTGGTTTCAATACAAATCACGTAATAACTAGAATGATTTTCCATAACTACCAATACAAAAGAAACTTTTCTAATCATAACTGACACTAACTATTAGCCTCAATTTATTGAGTCGAACAAGGAAGCTCGGTCACTCTACGATGGAGCTTCAGTCTTTAATTAGTTAATGTTGTAATAGAATATTATCGGGAATCGGGCTTGATAGTTAATCTAATATTGTATATGTTTTGGGTTTAATCCCAAACAAAACCCGAGCCCGGGTCCTAGTTAAATATCCCACGCGTCGTAGGGATATATATATAGATATTTTCCATATGAAAATATCCAAGAAATCACAAATATCTAAATCTAATTTCTTTCTTTTCTCTCATCTCTCTCTCTTCTCTCTCTCTCTCTAAACAATCTTCTCTTTTCTTATTTCTTGATCCGTGTTGTGATTTATGAAGTGAAGTATTAATCGGGAACCTACAATTGGTATCAATCGCCTCGGGTGGATTTCGTGGTTTTTTTTTGTTGTAAGCCTATTGGATTCAAAGGTTTGGTTGTTTCATCATTCGGAATAATTGTTTCTTTTGTTATGATTCGGCTCATTCAAAGAGAAAGGCAAGGACGAGTTGTTGGTTAGATTTGGGGTCCAAAAAGTTGTTTTTTTTGTCGCATCAGTTGAGGCAAAAACGTCAAGGGGTGTTACGCTCTTGGTTTTTGTGAAGAACTTGGCTTGCTCACCTTTGTGCAATCTTGGGAACGAGTGAAAACGTGTAGAACCGAACGAGTGACAAAAATGCAAGGACCGAACGAGCAAACTTTTTGAGGACCGAACGAAAAATCTCAAGGACCGAACGAGGGAAAATTTTCAAGGACCGAACGAGTTTTTTTTCCATAGAGCCGAACGAGTTTAAACTTCTTGAACCGAACGAGCAAAATTTTTTTGGACCGAACGAGCAAATTTTTTTTGGACCGAACGAGCAAAATTTTTTTTGGACCGAACGAAAAATCCCTCAGTCTAGCAGCAGCGGGTAGTAAGCTATAGGTGATTGTACATCAAAGGTATCATAGGTGATGAAATGGGTGATGGAACAACAGAAGGTGATGGAGAAATAGGAAGTGAACCAGATGTCAACTCGAGTAAAGGTGGTGTTTATACAGGTGGTGTTGGTGGTGGGTAAGTAGGAACATCAATATAAACCATACCGTCCTCCGGGTCTGTCCATGTGGTGAGTGTGGGCTGTCTAAATGCTGACATCCTCTCAGGTCTCTCGGACGCTGGTGCAGATCCAGAACCATGTCCGAACTCAAACGTACTATATACATGATCCTTCTCTAATGCTAATCTAGACACCTTAATGCTCCATACCCAAGTCCTAGAGGCGTGCTCACAGCTGTCCTCACAACCGGAGTTGCCTGCTGCTGACCCCCAGGTACAGCCTCCTCCTCCTCCTCCCCTAAACTAAGTCCATCACTCTCTACACTATTACCCTCGTCGTCTAAACCACGACCCTCATCATCCATACCATGACTCTCATCATCTAAACCATAACTCTCATCATCCATCCGGGCCCTCAACCTTCACAGCAAGACCCTCATCCCATGCAGCAGGATCCTAACCTCTAGATATGACCCTCGTCCCCTGCGTTCTCACTCACATTGTCAGAATCTATACTCTCCTTTATCTCCTCATCCTCCTCATCATCATCCTCCTCACTAATCCTCTAGCGGTGCTGGTGGGAGGTGGTCTCTAACTTGACGATACCCCTATAAGTTCCTGAAGGAAGGTTTGGCAGTGGACAAAGGTGGCGAACTCTGTAAGGAGGACCTAAACCTTTCTACGAATGCAACTCAGACATTAGCGATCTACCTGAACCACCAACTGCCATCCTGTTCAGAAGAGTGCCCTGATTGACACTCGCGAAAGTATAGGATACATCGCACGCCATACGAGTCAGTCCTGCGGAGACTATTCACCAGCAGTGGGAAACCAACTAATGAGTGTAAGTAACATACACAGGTATCGAAGTAGGATGAGGTGCACATAGTGAGAGAGGGTAACTCAGGTGTCTCGGTACAATGTGAATTCCTCTGAAATTCTCGACTCAGTGTCTGTCCATCTAAATAATCAAGCCTAATGGCTCATATCGTGGATGCGCTCAGGCAATGGTACTTGGCACTTGGAAGCTCTGAGTAACGTCCGTCAGACCGGGTGGAACTCTCCGGGTCAACAAACAACTAGGGTATACAACTAAGTGTATAAACACGATAAAAATGGTATAAGTATAGTAAATATTATTATCTAAATTATCAGCATCATTATGATTACATAGACAAATCATTATAGCGTTTGAAATTAGACGTTCGTAACCATATATATACATATATATATATATCCTTATATATATTAAATATATCGGGAAGAATACAAACAATGAATAATCACCGCCAGGTTCGATACTGAACAGGCACAACTAGTCAACACATGAAACACATGATCCACAAAAGCATATTCCTAAATCACATCGCTACCTACGACTATCTACAAATTTTCTCAAGACAACACGCACTACACTAAGGCAAGCATGGCAAACTCAATCAATCAATCATCGCTACCCGCGACAATTTTTCTTACAATCTTAAGGCACGCATACTACTACTACTACTAAGGCAGCATAGCAATCTTAAAATTAACATAATCTTAATCTCAATGACTCGCAAGTGTTCTCATCACTTTACATCCTATCACTTTCAGGTGGTCACATTACTCACACATCCCTTCCCTCCTCTATCAAAAACTTTAGAAACTAACCCCTTCATTTCATAGTCCTACCAGAATTAAGCATATTTTGATCAGGCAATACGTATTTTATGATAATCACCACAACTGCCTCGGCTATTTGACTTTCGCCATGTTCGAGGTTTTACTAAAACAGACTTTACTTTTTTGTTATAGTTGCGCTTTTTATTTTTATTTTATAAAAACCGGCATTCTCTATAACCTTGGCTCTGATACCAATCTGTCACACCCCTCCATAGCAGAAACACGGGATGCGACGATACCATTCATCGCACAAGATACAAGATCATACACTTTATAATTTACATTCATGAAACTTGAGTTTACAGAAACTTTACAAGTTAAAAACTTGACAAAATACAATAACCATAACCCAATCCCCTTAGGTTACATATTTTCTCGTCCAATACCATTCACATACTTTTGATTTGACACACCTAAAAATGATACTTGAAAACGTCAACAATAATGTTGGTGAGCTCGTAGGTTTGACCTTAAACCCAAAAGTTGTGCCAATATTTCAACAATGGACAATAGTGCTATATGACAGTAAATATATGCAAACAACCTTAGCTTCACCGCTAATCAATAACCATATGTCACTTACGCACCTAAAGGGCCTACTAGCTGGAGCACTAAAATTAAGGCAGGACCACACACAAACCTGAGTAGGCATACCCATCCGCTCTAATAACCACACAAATACTGGGTAGGTGTACCCATCCGCTCCAAACAATCAAACAATACATAATATTCACATAGTAGTCATAAGCACATAACTTGTCCCGAAAACAAAACCACGTTTCACACAGATCAATTCAAAACATTTCAAAACACATTTGAGTATCATTTTCCCCCAACGGAAAAACAGTAAAAAGTAGGGCTATGAGAACTCACCTTAATCAGCAATGAAAAGCAACCGCACAATCTCAAATATAGCAAAGCACAAACAATCTCTACGAAAGCGCACAATGTACCCGATAACGACCTAATATATATCCACTTTATTAATACTCGTACAAAATTATCTTCTTGTACAAGTGTTCGCCTTAACTCACGTAAAATCCTCATTTTCATCCCAAAATCCCATTTCAAATTTATATCATTCCAACTCATTACCTCATATCGTTAACTTATTACAAAAACCGTCGTCTTATCACCAAGACTTTATCTCGTAATTATTACTTAAAAATATGATCTCGACAATCATTCGGTACAAACAACAAAAAAAACAAAACCATAGTTCACTTCAAAATTATTATTATACGGTTGAAAATGAAACGCTTACTCATAATAAACACATTAGGGAAGTTTCGAGAAAAATTATATTTTTCGTCTTTTAGTGAAAATAAATAAAATAATTAAATATTATTAAAAAAATCAAAAATCATGTTTTTAAGAAAATTTCTAAGTATAAACTTTTCATGAAATTTCGACATGACCCGTACATTTATACAACGTTTTTCAAGGTTTCAAACCTTATTTTCAACAATTTTTCACAAATTCAACACTTTTCGTCAAAATTCCAAAATCTCAATCTTTAACACTTACCAACACTTTTCCTCCAAAATATCATTCAATATCACTTCGTAAATACATTTTCACTTTCAAAAGTCCGACAAAGTTTCATAACTACTAAATATCGCTTATTGGGCCTTAAGGCCCAACAAGGGTCCATTAGGACATTTATAAGTCCAAAATATAATCCAAGTCCAAAACCAAGGTCCATTGATATATATATAAGTATATACTTATATGTAAAAATAATCCGGACCACAATAAGCCGTCCTATTAAGCCGCGGCTCAAATAGACTTATTGGGCCGTGAGTCCATAAACTCCAAAATACATATATTAAGCTTTAAAATAAGCTAATAAGCTACGTATCGTACATAAGCCTCAAAAATAATCCACAACATTCCCTAGTGACTTTGACAAATGACGTGGCATATAAGCCCCAAATAAGCCAAGAAATAACTTAAAAATACGCCCGAATAAGCTATACAAGCTACTATAAAAAATAAGCATTCTAGCATTATATATTATTCAACCATCACGACCACAACATCAAAACTACAAAATCCATCTTTTTTCCTTTTTACTATTCACGAACCAAACACCCCTTTAATCATCCGTTTCGTTTCCAAAAATCAATTTTTAAAACGATCAACTTGTACATCTAACATCTATGCATCAAAATAAACCCAAAAGGATAAACGAAATTTAAATTTAAAAACTTACAAGAAAATCTTCAAATTTGTAGATTTTGACACGAACCGGACAACCCAAACGTTGTTTTAATGAATAACCAAACACTAAAATCAATCCAAAATATTGTATGTCCTTCAACGTTTTCTGATCAAACTTCAAAATTATATAAGAGTGTGGTGTGGTAGGTACGACGAACCACCTAGAGAGAAAGGAGAGGATTTTTTTTTGTGTAAGAATGATCTAATGTGAGAAATGCTTAGAATGTTTTTTTTGAACGACATCAAATTTTTATTAAAAAAACATACAAGGAGCTAGACAATATTACAAAATAAGACAATTAGGGTTCTTAAGCCAACTAACCCAATTGATTTTAAACTTACAACGATTAGAAATCCACAAATAGGACAATTGAAAAATGTCATCGAAAAGAAGATCACGCCTAGGCTGCTTGGATCCGAACAAAACCTGGTTTCTAAAGCGCCAACTTTAGACAAATGAGCTAAAATTAAGCCTCCTTGTCTCTTTTTCTTTCATATAACCGGGCATGGCATCCAATGTGGGTGTCAGGTCTTTCTTTTCGTGTCGAAATCACTTAAATACTCGTAAAACTCAACCGTAACATTTACCCCAAAGTTAATTAGCATTTTTATTCACTTTAAAAATACTTTTCCATTAACCTAGAGTATTCACATGACATATTTTCACTTTAAACCCTTCAAAAATCAATTTGGACATTAACGGACGTGTCAGACTCGTTTTTCGGCATTTTTCAAAATTCACGGGTCAAACCACCAGGAATACACATAACACAATAATACCTTTCAAAAGGGATTATTAAACACAAATAACCACAATTCATCACATATCTCATAAAATCATCACCGTCAACACGGTACAAAATCTGAATAAACTGACATCAAATAGTCAAAGGACTACTAATGAAATATTCAGAACACAATAAGGGTAAATGTTACATTCTACCCCTCTTAAAAGAATTTCGTCCCTGAAATTCAACTACTAACACTACTAAACAAATGCGGGTACTTCAATTTCATCCGATCTTCACGTTCCCACGTGAATTCAGGGCCGAACTTTCGAATTCCCATCCGCACCTGACGATGGCAATCCTACTACGCTTCAACTTCTTAAACTCTCTTTCTAAAATTTCCACAGGATCTTCCACAAAATTCAACTTAGCATCAACTCGAATCTCGTCCAAAGGCACTTTCAGTGTTAGATCAGCCAAACACTTCTTAAGGTTCGACACGTGGAACGTGTCATGAACACCATTCAATTCCTCAGGCAAATCTAATCGATAGGCCACAGGGACTTCTTAATAATCTCAAATGGTCCAACAAACCTAGGTGCTAACTTCCCTTTCTTCCTAAAGCGTACCATACCTTTTCAAGGCGACACTTTGAGCAAGACATAGTCACCTACACTAAACTCTAGAGGCTTCCTCCTCTTATCAGCATAACTTTTCTGACAATCACGCGCAACCTTAAGTCTATCCTTAATCTGCGTGATCTTCTCAGTAGTCTCTTGCACTAACTCAGGTCCTATCAACTGACCTTCCCCAACCTCAGCCCATATAATAGGCGAACGACACTTTCTACCATACAATGCCTCAAATGGAGCACATCTCATACTAGAATGATAACTATTGTTATACGAAAACTCAACCAACGGAAGATGAACATCCCAACTTCCTCCGAAGTTACAGCAAGCGCTTCTAGCATGTCTTCCAAAGTACGAATAGTATGCAGCACTCAAACCTCGGTCTAAAGGGTATAAGCTGAACTCATATCTAAACAAAAGTGTGCGAGATCCCTAATGCCTTTTGCCTTGACTGCCAAACCTTTAATGAGCAAAAACGACTATCATGTTCGATAAATCAGATCAGTCACACATGTCTAGCAACTATCTTATTCAAATACAATCTAGCCATCCTTTCTGTCTTATAATCCTCACGCATAGGTAGAAAATGAGCAGACTTAGTCAATCGGTCCACAATGACCCAGATTGTGTCATGCCCACCACTAGTCCTAGGCAACTTAGTCACAAAATCCATAGCTATCCCTTCCTATTTCTATACGGGAATCTCAGGTTGCTGGAGCAAGCCAGATGGCCTTTGATGCTCAGCCTTAACCTTCAAACAAGTCAAACATTTACTAACATACTCAGCTATATCCTTTTTCATTCCAGGCCACCAATACCTATCTCTCAAATCATAGTACATCTTATCAGCTCCTGGGTGTACAGAGTACTTCGACTTATGGGCTTTATCCATTATCAAGGTTCTCATCTCACATTTCAAAGGTACTCATATTCGATCCAGGTAGTACAACGTTCCATCACTTCTTTGTTCTATCATCTCATCCGAACCTTTCTGCAATCCTGTAAACTCATCCACAGCCTCCTTCTGAGCCGCCAGTATCTTATCCTTGATACTCGACTGAAGGATCATATTCATAGCTCTAACTCTCTTAGGATTTACTCTTTCCTTCCTACTTAGGGCATCAGCCACCACATTCGCCTTACCAGGATGGTAGCGAATTTTATAGTCATAATCACTAAACAACTCTATCCAGCGATGCTGTCGCATATTTAACTCTTTCTGACTAAAGATATGCTGAAGACTCTTATGATCAGTATAGATGACACTCTTTGTCCCATACAGATAATGTATCCAAATCTTAAGTGAAAACAAAACCGCACCCAACTCTAAATCATAGGCAGTATAATTCTTCTGATGAATTTTCAACTGCCTAGACGCATAGGATATCACCTTACCTATTTGCATTAACACACAACCTAGTCCTATCCCGGACGCATCATAATATACTACAAAATCTTCCGGTCCATCAGGAAGAGCTAGAACAGACGCATTACACAACTTATCGATCATGTCTGAAAATGCAATTCCCCTGTTCCTCACCCCATCGAACAGTCTTACTTTTTTTGAGTCAAGAAGACAGTAAGAGACTTAGCTATCTTAGAAAGGTTCTCAATGAACCTACTGTAATACCAACCAATTCCTAAGAAATGAACGAACCTCAGTCTGGAGTTCTAGGGGCTTCCTAATTCTTAGCAGCTTCCAAAACCTTACTAGGCCACAATGATATTCCATTGAACTATTATCACATGCCTAAGAAACTGCATTTATCTTAGCCAGAATTCACACTTAGAAAACTTAGCATACAATTTCTACTTTTTGAGCAGTTTTAAGACTAACCTTAAATGTTAGCTGATAACATTTAAGGTTAGTCTTAAACTCATCCACAGCCTCCTTCTGAGCCGCCAGTATCTTATCCTTGATACTCGACTGAAGGATCATATTCATAGCTCTAACTCTCTTAGGATTTACTCTTTCCTTCCTACTTAGGGCATCAGCCACCACATTCGCCTTACCAGGATGGTAGCGAATTTTATAGTCATAATCACTAAACAACTCTATCCAGCGATGCTGTCGCATATTTAACTCTTTCTGACTAAAGATATGCTGAAGACTCTTATGATCAGTATAGATGACACTCTTTGTCCCATACAGATAATGTATCCAAATCTTAAGTGAAAACAAAACCGCACCCAACTCTAAATCATAGGCAGTATAATTCTTCTGATGAATTTTCAACTGCCTAGACGCATAGGATATCACCTTACCTATTTGCATTAACACACAACCTAGTCCTATCCCGGACGCATCATAATATACTACAAAATCTTCCGGTCCATCAGGAAGAGCTAGAACAGACGCATTACACAACTTATCGTTCAAGGTCTGAAATGCCAATTCCTGTTCCTCACCCCAATCGAAAGTCTTACTTTTTTGAGTCAAGACAGTAAGAGACTTAGCTATCTTAGAAAAGTTCTCAATGAACCTACTGTAATACCCAACCAATCCTAAGAATGAACGAACCTCAGTCGGAGTTCTAGGGGCTTTCTAATTCTTAGCAGCTTCAACCTTACTAGGGTCCACATGAATTCCATTACTATTTATCACATGCCTAAGAAACTGCATTTATCTTAGCCAGAATTCACACTTAGAAAACTTAGCATACAATTTCTACTTTTTGAGCAGTTTTAAGACTAACCTTAAATGTTCTACATGCTCCTCTTGAGTCTTAGAGTAGATTAAGATATCGTCTATAAACATTATCACAAACTTATCAAGATACGGCCTACAAACTCTATTAATCAAATCTATAAATATTGCTGGTGCATTAGTCAGACCAAAGGGCATTACAGTGAACTCAAAATGTCCATCACGAGTTCTAAACGTAGTCTTTGGAATGTCATCCTCATGCACTATCAGCTGATGGTATCCAGACCTAAGATATATCTTCGAGAAAAACTGCGACCCTTGCAGTTGATCAAATAGATCATCAATTCTAGGAAGTGGATAACGATTCTTAACAGTCAACTTGTTTAATTCTCTATAATCAATGCACATCCTTAAAGAACCATCCTTTTTCTTAACAAACAATACCGACGCTCCCCAAGGCGACGAACTTGGTGGAATGAAACCTTTGTCTTGGAGTTCCCATGAGTTTGTCCCAAACAACTCCTCCATTTCAGAAGGTGCCAAACGATAGGGAGACTTTGCTACTGACGTTGCTTCAAGGATTAACTCAATCCAAAACTCAATTTCCCGAATAGGCGGTAATCCAGATAGATCATCCAGGAATACCTCAGGAAAATCTCTAACCACAACAATATCTTCTTATTTCTTATCACTAGCCTTAGCACTCATCAACAATCTCGCTTTCTCATCCGGTCACATCACCATACTAATATAGCACCTTGCCAATCCGTAGTGGTATCCTCACTACCTTCTTATGGCAAATTATTTCAGCCTTATAATTAGACAACCAGTCCATACCTAATAAACTGCATCAACACTAACTCCCATGTCCAAAAGGTATCAAGCGATGGTCAAATACCCAACACCCTCTGATTTCCAGATTGCAACCCTTAATAACATTTATCAAAACTCTGCTTGTTGCCCACGAAGCTATTCTTAATCTCATATTTGAAACCTAATTCGCTGACACAAGCCTAACAAAGGATATGAAGGTAGTCGGAAACAAAAACTAAGTCGACACCAAGTCAAATAAGGTAGTTGGCAAAATGAGATCGTTCAAAGTAACGTAGACCCGTCATAATGTTCGATCCAAGCGACGCTTCCACTGCTTCCAACAAGAATGCCCTACCCCTGCCTGGTGCCCTGTTACCACGACCCTAACCAACCCCCGTATTACAGCAACTTGAATTGACGCTTAGTCTTTCGCCTCGTGCCCTATTCAATCTAGGACAAGCTGGCCTGACATGGTCGGTACTACCACACTCAAAACATGCCCTAACAGTTGGGTTTTTAGCATTGACAGGATTTACATTCCTCGACACACCTCTACAATCCTTCGCCAAATGACCCGGGTGGATACAAGTTGAGCATTGCGATAAAAAAAAAAAAAAAAAAGACAAGGTCCACCGGGTGTATAGTAGGAGTTGCAGGTGGTACACTTGGGCCAAGTACCCGTATTCTCTCTTCCTACATGGTTCACAGTAGTAGCAAAAACATTTATAGTCCTAGTACTCTTATTATCATCCCTTCCACTCCTATCCTTGCTAGGTTCCCCCACATTACCCCTCTTCTCAATCTTCTTAATTGATCCATTCCTAACAGCCTCATCAGTTAGTGCACTAGAAATCTGTACAGTCTTTTGTATAGACTTTGACTTCATTGCTGCCACCATCTCACGGATCTGTAGAGCAAGGCCATACACATATCTCTCAATCATCCTACTCTCAGGAGTTACCAAATGAGGAACTAACCTCGCCAACTCATGAAACCTATCAGTATACGCAGCATGACCAGCCCCGACCATGACGTGATTTCACAACTCCGATTCCAACTTTTGCATCTCATGACTAGGACAAAACTCTTGTATCATCATAAACTTAAAGTTATTCCATGACATACTAACAACAACTTCTCGGCTTAGTGTGCGAATCTGAGAGTTCCACCACGTTAAAGCCTTACCTACAAATGAACCAACAGTGTATTTCACTTTTTGGTCAATACTACAACCACTCATATCATGCACAGACTCCAGTTTTTTTTGTTGTTCTGCAATCCAACAGTAAAAGCTAAAAGCACCCTCCTTACCATCATATTCCTTAGGGTTACAAGCTAAAAACTCCTTATATGAACAACCTACCCGGTTGCAATTCACTATTACATTCCCAATGTTCTCCTGAACGTTCTCATTAACCACATTACCATTTTGATTTCCAACATTCCCTCGGTTACTAACCTGAGCCAACATGGAGGGTAAGAGGTTCTGCAATTGCTGGGCAATGATCGTTGAGAAGTCGGGTGCACCCCCATTGGCTCCCTCTACATTCCTATTGACTCCCTCTACACCCCCATTAGCTCCTAAACCCTGGTCATTTTCTTGACCATTCAATTCATCAACACGCTCATCATTACATTCCCTGATGTCATTCTAACCTCCTTCCACCTCTACTCAACACCGTTCACCCATTTACCCCTCCTAGTGATTCGGCAGCAGGCCGGCCAGCACTTCTGGTCCTCAACACCCTTGGCGGCATTATCCACACGAGGGAGAACATGGGCAACGTTAGGTAAGTGGGAAGACTAATATATATATATATATATATATCTATATATATATATATATATATATATATGTATATATATATATGTATATATATATATATGTATATATATACATGTATATATATATACATATATATATATATACATATATATATATATATATATCTTACTATATATAACCAGATATACACGTAACACCACCCTACGGTGTCAACATTAATTTGTGTGAACAACATTATCAAGTATGAGTGGGTTGTGATACGCTTATAACTACATTGGCCACCATACTTATATTCACATCCTTTCCTATTCATAGTCAATATTGAGCCCACCTATTTCAATGACTGACATAACTAAGGCACCAAACCATGAACACACAAAGGCACATAAAAATGGGACACCGCGTACATAGATCCTATACGCAACTAAACGACGGATCTTAGGTTATAGTATAGGCCAAACCACCTAGTTCTCTATAACCTTGGCTCTAATTACCAATCTGCCACACCCCGACAATGGCGGAAACTCGGGAAGGCAACATAATGATCAATCATAACACAAGATACAAAATAGAGAAACCTACATTGCATAAACTCCAAGTGCTATGAAGACTATCAACCTTGAACAAACTCAAGTGATGTCCCAATCGCAACTAAAATCCACAATCTCTTACAATTATCCATATGCCCGCACAGGGGACCATAATTCAAACTTAATCCAAAACATCCAAAACTAGAATCAAACAATAAGCAAGCAAGACTTCAAACGAAATTCCACACGGGATACTTCTAAGTCTGCTATCAATCACCAAACTACTCTTCTTTTACTTCACCTGAAAATGATACTCGAAAACATCAACAATAATGTTGGTGAGCTCGTAGGTTTGACCTTAAACCCAAAAGTTGTGCCAATATTTCAACAATGGACAATAGTGCTATATGACAGTGAATATATGCAAACAACCTTAGCATCACCGCTACCAATAACCATATGTCACTTACGCACCTAAAGGGCCTACCAGCTGGAGCACTAAAAAATAGTCAGGTGGACTCACACAATCTGGGTAGAAGGCGTACCCAGGCGCATCAATAATCAACACACACAAGGTGGATACTTGGGTAGCGAACCCCATCCAATCTAATAATATCACAAATACTGGGTAGGCGTACCCATCCGATCCAAACAATCATGCATCAATAACTATTCCCAATATGGCAGTCATAAGTAATAACCTTGTCCCCAAACAAAAACCACTTTTCGCACAATACTAATTCAAAACAATTCAAAACATATTTGGTAACATTTCCCCCAACGGAAAAACCAGTAAAAAGTGAGGCTACGAGAACTCACCTCAAGCAAGTCTTTAGCTACCCAATCTCAATCACACAAGCAAATGCAACGATGCCCGCACACGACCTAGTCTAGTTAATGTCTCAATTTAATCATCCAATTCCAAAACAATCTTCACGTTTGATGCATAGAGTTTAGACGCGTTGTACAATTACTCATAAAAATTTAGTGGTGTGATGGCCCAATAATCATATCAATCCCATTACTCAATAATACTTACTTATACTATTAACGAAAATAGATAAGTAATATACGTAAATATTTATAATTAATAATTATAAATATATCTCGGTAAGTCCATTCGGTAACCTTAGTCACCGTGAAAATAATCATATTAGAGTTGAAAATGAAACGTTTACTCATAACGAACATATTTGTGAAGTTTCGAGAAAAAATTTATTTTTCTGTCTTTTAGTAAATTTATTAAATAAATAAAATAATTTAATAATATTTTATTATTTAAAATCAAAAATCATGTTTTTAGGAAAATTTCTAAGTATAAACTTTTTATAAAATTTCGACATGACCCGTACGCTCATATAACGTTTTCTAAGGTTTCAAACCTTATTTTCAACACTTTTCATAAATTCGACAATTTTCGACAAAATTCCAAAATCTCAATCTTTAACGTTTACTAAAACGTTTGTCCCAAAATATCGTTCAATATCACTTCGTAAATACATTTTCACTTTCAAAAGTCTGTCAAAACTCTTATAAAGGTTAAATATCGCTTATTGGGCTTTAAGGCCCAATAAGGATCCATTAAGATATTTATAAGTCCAAAATACGATCCAAGTCCAAAACCAAAGTCCATTTACATATATATGTATATACTTATATGTAGAAATAATTCGGGCCACAATAAGCCCCTCTATTAAACCGCGACTCAAATGGACTTATTGGGCCATGAGTCTATAAACTCCAAAATACATATATTAAGCTTTAAGATAAGCTAATAAGCTAT